>SNQJ01S0003641.1:170986-182069 GCA_010110895.2 Picea sitchensis
TTGGGTCTTGCTGAGAATGACAGTTGTAGAGGAAAGGGTTAGAGAGAGAAAAATAGAACTATAAGCAAGAATTAAACAAATACAAACTAAAATTAAAAGCATGGAAATATAGAGATAACAAGGACAAAAACACCAATGTCACCAATGTTTTTAGGCTGATCTATTGATGAAATCAAAGCACAATGAAGAAAGGGGACTATGATTCCCTTCTTCCTCCAAAGGAAGGCTCTTGGACCCTCACAAACTTGCTCTCCTTACAACAAGAAAAATGAAAATGGTGATGAAAGAACTCCTTTGCAAATCCACTCAATGGAGAGGTGGATTTCTCAATGAAATGGTGCCAATGTGCTATTGTCAAGGAGTGAGTCCTTAAAACAATCTAAGCAACATAACATTACATGAAATTCCTTGAGAAAATGAGGTTTCTTCATCTCTTTTTATAGCATTGCATTGGGTGATTATGTAACTCCTTTGTAGTGTGAAAAGAGGCTCTTTAGGGATTTATTAGGTCTTTGACCAGCCTACCATGCGAATTTAGCTCAGATTTGAGGGTCAAATCGGCTTGGGAGCTGATCCATAAGTGGTTGGGAGGCCGACCAATTCAATAAATGCGTCGTTTAGCAGGTGCGCGGGTTTTTGTGCTAACAGTCGTGCATCGTGCGCGTATGCGCGCATGGTACGTTCTTGTTCCACGCATGTGCACGCACACCCAACTTCTGTAAAGCACTCTTCAATTTTTACTACTTTGTATAGGTTTTGACCTCTTTGGAATGCTGTGAAATTAATTCAGTGCCATGAATGACTTCATTACTTTTTGACGATGCTGAGTTCTTGTCGCCATGTGCGGATGAAATTTCAGTGATAACACATGGTACTAAAGGAAATTTATCAAGGGGTATGTGCATATTACCACGCCGATCGAACATTTGTTGAAGAAGGACACCAAATTTTAATGGAACGAAGATTGTTAGCAGGGATTGGATACTCTAAAGGAGAAGATGGTGACAACAACCATCTTAGTGTTTCCAGATTGGGAAAAGACATTTCATATGCATTTAGATGCATCAAAAATAACACATGGAGCAATTCTAGCACAACTAGGAGAAGTTGACTTGGATCATCCTATAKATTTTGCAAGAAGGAAGTTATCAGACTCATAGAAGAATTAGAACACAACAGAAAGAGAAGGTCTAACCATCGTATGTGCACTGCAGAAATCCAAATATTACTTATTGGGAAAACACTTTAAAATGTTTGTATATCATTCTTCTGTTGAATATCTAGTCAACAAGACAGTGTTGGGGGGGAGGATATGTAGATGGCTATTATGGTTCCAGGAATTTTATTGTGAATTAATAGTTAAACCAGGAAAACTGAATGTAGGACCAGATCATTTATCAAAGATAACCAATGGAGAAGAACCTACTAACTTAGAAGACAACTTCCCTGATGCACACTTACTTTTAGTACAGATAATTGATGAGTACTTTGATGATATCATTGAATTATTGAGTACATGATTTGTGCCAAATGCATTTAGTACCGTGCAGAAGAAAAATATGGTAGTCATAGTTGCAGACTATCAACTCATTGTAGGTCATTTATACAAGTTGGGCACATATATAATTTTCAGAAGGTGTGTAACGGAGAATGAAGGAGCCATGGTTCTAGAAGAATCTCATGAGGGTATAGTTGGAGGACACTATGCAGGAAAAGCTACCACGTAGAAGGTATTGCGCGCAGTTTTATAGTGACCAACTATTCCTAAGGATGGAAAAGAATATTGCCAAAACTGTGATGTCTATCAGAGGGTTTGCAAACCCAACAAGAGGTATTAAATGCCCCTAAGAACCTAAGTAACTCTTCAAGTATTTGACAAGTGGTAAATAAAATTTTTTGGACCTATTAATCCACCAACAAGAAGGTCAGGTGCAAGATACATTAGTACTACAACAAATTTTTTAACAAGATGGGCAGAAGCAACATCAATCAAGGATTGGAGCGCGGAGACAACAACACACTTCTTATTTGAGCGTGCGATTACAAGATTTGGATGTCCCATGATTTTAATGAGTGACCAAGGAACCCATTTTATTAATAGTACCATCAAGGCTATGACTGAGGAGTTTGAAGTCTATCATCAAAAGAGTACACCATATCATCCTCAGGAAAATGGGATAGTAGAATATTTCAAAAATATTTTGGAGAATGTCTTAACCAAGATTTGTAATGTGAACAAAGATCATTGGGATTTAAAAATACCATATTTTTTATGGGCATTCAGAACTACATGCAAGAAGTTGACAGGACGTACACCATTTAGATTGGTGTATGGACAAGAAGCAGTGGTGCCATTAGAATTTTTGGTACCCAATCTGTGCGTCGCAACAATTACGAATATGATAGAAAGAGGTGCAGTACAAGAAAGGTTAAGTCAAATTATGTAACTAGAAAGAAGACAAGATCCTGGCAAGATTCCATCAAGAGGTGCAGAAAGAAAGGGACAAATCCTAGCATGATAGACACATTAAGAAGAAGAACTTTAAGTAGGGAGATCTAGTTCTCCTCTATGACAACAATTTTTTGCAACATCCTAGTAAGTTTAGAATGAATTGGCTAGGGCCATATGAAGTACATTATGTCACAAATGGAGGATGTGTGTAGCTAAAGGATTTGATGGGAGAAAAAATACAAGGAATGGTGAATGGTAGTTGACTGAAATTGTATAGGGATAGTCAACCTACTAACTCTCAATTTTTTGCATCGAAGTAAGGAAGCCTTATGTATAGTGTACTATAGTATATATTAGGAAGGAAAACTTATAAAAAAGACATAAAAAGAAGAAAAAGAAGAAAAAGGAAGACAGAAGAAAAAAAACTAAGAAAAATACAAAAAGAGGAGGAAGTTGGTTGAGTGGTAGAAAATTAGAAAAAGTCACACGCAACAGACAATGAAAACAGTGCAGGAAAATTGGACACCGCTCGTAGGAAAAATTGGACACTGCACAAATGACCGGAAAAAGTAAAAAATATGACCAAACATTAATGATCGGGTCTATAAAGAGGGGAAAACACGAGAAAGTTCGACGCTTAATGGTTTTTTGTCAAAGAGAGAAATGAAGAGCGCGACCTAGGGGAAATTTTGAGAAGCAGAGAACAAGTGACCACTCTGTATCTAGCATGACACCTCCAAAGTTTGGTGCCCTAGGGTGATATACTAGGGTTACTCGACAGGCCGAGAAAAAGAAGGAATGACTAAAAGATCCTAATAATGTGGTTGAATTGGAAGACATCACAACCTTAGTGATAGTTGCTCAGCCGGATGAGGGTAGAGGAGGAGACATTGATGAATTCCCAAGGAGAAATGGTTTAGAACTCCAAAAACCCAAAGGGAAGTGCAAACCCTAACCCAAAAACACCTACCAAACCTAAGGAGATGAAGGGACAGCAATAGGGTCATGACGCAGAGGAGGTGTTGGTCGAGGATATCATGAATCAACCAAAAATAGAGGGAGAAAAAGAAGACACGATTGAAGAAATGACAGAAGGACACCCATTCGTCGACCAAAAAATAAATATGTGCGATGTAGCAAAGATCACACTACCATACATCTCGGACGTCTTGGTTACAGTGGAGGAAATGCTTGGAAAAGTGCCAAAGTTGAGGTAATCTAACCATGATGTTTGAGATGAGGTGAAGTTTCCATACATTATAGAGGAAATTTATTTGGAGGAAACAAGGGAGATCAAACCCCTAGGTAGACCCATTTTGAAGCCTGTGCAGTGGATAACATGGCTCTACAATTCTAGTATCATGAACCTCTTGGACATACCACACTTTGGGCACGATAAGAATGTGGGACTGTACATCAAAAAATTGTTGGTAAGGGTGCATGGAGATATCTTGTGGATGGATAGGCCAGTCCCCATTGACATGGCGTTGATTGCCAAAATTGCATGGTTTCCCATAGTTGGCGCACAAACCAAAGAGTACTTGGAGAATAAATCACACGAAAAGGAAATTGTTGTGATAGTAAAAGTTCATTTTGGAACAAACAGGTGGAATCGAGAAATAGTCTTCAAAGATATCAACAACACCACGACGAGGTTCTCCAGCAAGATAATGGCTTGCAAGTTGTTGAGGAAATGGAGGAAATAAGAGGCCCCAAAATTAGTTATAGTCCTAGCTACGGAAAAGGGGTAATGTTTAGTTGGGTATCATACCTCTTAAACCATTTTTTGATCGACTGTAGGGATGTGCAGGACAATAGAATTGAGTTCCATTATTCCTAGATCCTAATTATCATCACTTTGGTAGCCTGGCAGGAACCAAAGTTATCATATTTTCTAGACAGGAAGGGGAACTGCTACGCAACAAGGTAAGAAACCCTCTAGAAATCCAAGGATACTAAGAATCAATAGGAAAATAACATAGTTTTTTCCATGTTTGTGGAATACATACAACATGGAATGACCAATGTATGGAGAATTCTTGTTGAGGTTGTCCAGGAGTATGAAGGGATTGTTAGGTTTAAGGCATCCTAACATCACATGTGGATCCAGGCCACAGGGGACCCGAAGAAAAAATGGTTGGAGATACAGTACTGTGTATCCAGAGAAGACATCGAATGGATTATTAAATACTTACCCACACTATGGAAGGTGCTAACAACAAGGACAACAAACAAACCCAAGGAGAAAATAGAGGCAAGCACATCAACAAAGACAAATAACCCGACTAAAAAAACCAGAAATGCTGCAGAGTGCGCTCAAGTTTCAGGAAGCAACACAGCAATGAAAAATCCCAATAGGAAAGAAATAATGTTCAGGGCAGAAGTCAAGGGTGATGCCAATAATGGAGAAACCTATCAGTCCAAAGAGGAGGATGCACAAAAAAAGAATACTAGGGTGCAGTATTCACAAAAAAAGAGAACTATGATGCAGGAGGAGGAAATGCACAAGAAGATGAAATGTCTTAAGAAACCTATGGTCATCTCCATTACATAGGATGATTACGAGGTAGTGGCAAACAAATTCGAGGACAGGGTTGAAGACATTGTATGCGTATCAAAGGTGTAGAGGGAGGAGATCATGGATAATTTGGTGGAAGCAAATGATACTCTACAAAGGATGCATATTTATATAGTGAAACAAGGTACAACACAACATCCAGAGAATACACAGCACACACTTGCGTAAAAGGAACATGAGGAAATAGTGGAGATAGTGGTGAAGGGTAGCGACACCTTCATTGTCACACATGAGATGTTGCAATTTGATGAGGAGATAACATGAAATCCAGTTGGGGACATTGACCAACTTTGGTTGGTGATGGCACATATACCTACAAAGGAACTATATGGCTTACAAGCAAGCATGATACAAGAATTCCAATCCAGAGCTTGTGTAGATATAACGAACTTTGAATTTGGCAGGGAGGTTGAAGAGGTGATACAAATGACCGATGACTAGTTGACTCTAGAGAAGGAGGAAAATAAATGTGCACAAAAGTTAGAAAAGGGACTGATAGAATTCTATAACAACATCCCAGACTGGGCATAGGATCTAGAAGACACACTCGAAGGGAAGTTTCAGAATATTGTGCATCTCATGGAGCAGTACAAAAAGAAGATCACAGATCTCACGGAGAAAGTGATTCCCACTACACCTCCAGAAGTAAGAGAGCAAAGGGAACATGAGACTATTGTGAACATTGACAATATTGCATAGGAAGCTAAGGAAGTGCAAGAACTATATGGAAGAACTGACCAAATATGGACCAACATGGAAGAGGATGAGAAAATAAAGTAGTTGGACCAGAAACAAGAGAAGATCATGATTGAAATTCATGACTTAAAGAAGTAGCATAAGGAAATATCCATACTTGAGAGGATGATGAGTGCGTAGGATATGAAGAACCTGCAGGTAGAGTTGAAGGCTACACAGATTGACAAGCAGGAAAGACAGGATCATCTAGAGCCATTACAGCAGGATGCAGAGAGGATGATCTAAAAATTGCAAGAAGAGAAAGAGAAAATAAAAAAAATGCATGTAGAATGTAGACAAGTGCTAGCAGAGCACATTACAGTGCAAAGTGTGGAGAAGCTGTTAGAGCAGATCACATAGGTTAAAGATAAAGTCACCCAATTATCAAAGGTGTTTCATAAGTTGCATCTTTCCATCTAGAGTGTAAACTAAGGTGTAGTGGCTTGGGACGAGCAACATATCAGTGTTGGGGGCCTGTTGGCGCAAGCCTATTTTGGGGAGAAATAAGTCTATTTTTGAGTACAAGCCTAGTTTGGGTAAAATAAGTCTATTTTTGGAGCGTGTGCCATAGGTGGTAGAAAAGAAGCATGCAAAAAAAGAAGTAAAAGCAACATGCAAACAAAGAAGGAAAAGCAACATGCAGAAGATGGAGGAAACGAAGCATGGCACACATGCAGGAAAACCTAGGCATGTTAGTGTTAAGGTTTTGGACATGAATGTAATGGATATAAGACAGGAGAATAGTATAAATAAAAGCCTAGGAGGTCTAGGAGAGGTTGGTCGTTGGTTGAATGGTCAAGAAGATATAGTTTTTTGTCTGAACAAGCTAGTTTTTTAGGGTTAGGTCACATGCTATGCAGTCTGGTGTGGTCTAGTCCACCTCACATAGGGTAATTACCCTCCTTTTGTATTGTAAAACTAAAGAATGTAGTGCATGCAATGCATATTTTGAAGAAGTATGAATAAAAGAGATGAAGAGACAGATCTTTGTGGACGTAGCCCTTGGTGGGGTGAACCACAATAAATTTATTGTGTTATGTGTCATGAATGATTGTTTTATTGTTAATGTTATTTATCAGTTACATAATGAATGGTTTTAATTTGATTATGACATCATGCATGCATAGTTAGATGAATGAATGAACACTGGATTTAAATAAATGAGCAATAAATTTAATGCATGAGGAAAAGGATCTGATCACATCCCTAATCCCTTCCTTAACTGCAAACACTTGAGTATTTTAGTCCCCCATAAAGCTATCTCGGGTGAGACTATGATGTGCACTCTGTGTGCAATGTTTCTTTTTGGTTTACCAAGAGGGCCGCGAGTTTGAAGGTTTTGTTGGAAACCTATTGAGATTAGAACCTGGGTCAGCCCAAGTGTCTATTAGGTAGTCATACAAACAATAAAAAAATAGTAGTCCATGGTGTAAAATGCACATCACACTAACTACATGCATATGTATATGGATCATAGTCCACTACCATGTTATTAGTCCCTACCACCTATAGCAACAGAGTTTCATTATTTTCATTAGTTTAGAATGTATGATAAATTTTCATTAAATCATTAGAAGGATATATATATACCATAGATTATCAAATAATTATTAATTTTAGATATTTGAAAAAAAATAAGTTTTATATTTTTATTTTTTATTTTTTTTAATTTGTGTTTGATTCAAGCTCATTGACAAGACTCATTTATGTTATTTATTACAATATTTTGAAAGGAAGTATTTGCGTGGAATATTATTTCTACGCTAATTAATGAGAGAAGAATGTGTGGAAAACATGCAATCATAAAATGATGATTTTCTAGGGAAAACCATTTCTGGAGAAAAACCCCACACTCTTTAAATTAGATATATATAGCTTAAGGGGTTAGCTCAATCAGTTGTCACCAATGTTGTTGTGCATTCTACTAGTTATGTACTAAAAGGTGTCTGGATCGAATTCCAATTGCAGCGCCCTCGGGGGTGGTCATGATAGAGGTAGAAGACAATTCTGCGGAGGAACATACTTTGAATCAGTAGACAATGACATTTGTAAGAAAGATCATGGATTCTGTAGGCATTGATAGCCCAGCTAAATTCATAGGTCTTCGGAAAATACAAGAAATAACTACAATAGATGAAAAGTAAGACCCACCGTAACATGAAAAAGTGTTGAATTCGAATGTTACATGGGTCAACGACAGCAGGGAGAAGTTGTGGTTCTCCCAGTGTCGTCCGATATATCTCATTGGAAAGAAAATGAGAGTCAAGATATTGTCACCCTTCTGGAAAACTGTGTTTATGTCAACAAAAGGGGGATGCGACTCCCAGAAGCAAAGGGCTTCATGAAATCTACTAGGTGAGGTGATGAACTAGAGGAGGTACATGGTCGAAGTCAAGATGTATGAAGACTCAAGACTACCCTTGGTTGGGGGTATATGCAAAGTATAAGTGGCTGCAACCGTGCAACTAAGTCGAGTGTCAGGGGGACAACAAGACATGGGATAAGTTGTGCCAGAGGTGGGACAAAGTGAACAAACTTAGAGGGCAGAGGTAAGTGGCCTGTGGGATACTCGGAGTATATGGACGATGTCAACAAGGGTAGATGATAAGGGGTGCCCCAACCAAGGGTGACATGGGTTGCGTTTTCCAAAAAAGGGAAAAAGGTCGCCAAAGGTGACGACAAAAAGGTAATGTAAATGCTGAAAACAAAGGCTTTTTACAATGTACCAAATAAATAAAGAATAATTTGGGATGAGTGTACAAATACAAAAATGGGTGCCCCAATGTAATATGGTTGGCCCGGATAGGGCACAATTTTCTTGGAGAACTAGTGGAGGGTGGGGGCCCCATGGGTGGGTTTCTATATGAGGTAGGTGAAATGAAGGGAAATTTGTAGAGGGGCAAACTAATTGTGGATGAAATGGAGGGTTCATGATACTGCGGAGGTGCAGTCAAAATAGAACCTTGAAGAGATAATTTGGGAGTCCAATGGGAAAGCTAGCAAAGTGAGGAGAAGTAGTATGTGGTTGATTCGTGACATGATGTAAGACTATCGGGACTCCCATCCCTAAAGGGTTAAAAAACAACATGAGTGTCAAAGTGAAAAACAATGCTATGAATGAGACAACTCATGTGGGGGAGAGTGCTACCGGGTGACAGTACCAAAGATGCAAATGGAGGTGTTGGTACTGTAGAGCTGGAGATGGAGATCCTAGAGGCAAATGTCAGAGGGTGTGACTGGAGATGAAATTGAGATTCAGAGGGAATGATTACATGCCAGTGCTGATGATATACCTGAAGGGGTTGTGGTGATGTATGATGACCAAGTACCTGCACACATGAAAACCAAATACCCGACGTGAACAATATCTGAAGAGAATAGAACATACGAGCAATTGTTTGATAATTTTGAATATGATCATGCGTACCTGTACGAGATATGAAAATATGGCACCCCGGGGGCTAAGGATAAAAAGTGTCTTGGGGACTGTCTTGATGTAGATGACAGGATGTTGATCTCGTGGTTGAAGATGGATTGAAGAACGGACACCCGGAGCTCCCGGAATGGTGATTGGGAGTTTGGTGGAAAGGCCTATATATAGTTGTAGGGTCCACATTGCCACCTCATTTGTACTTGCTGCCAGATTGACTGGATGAGAGGGATTCAGAGGATATTTGGAGATTCTAGGAGAACAAGGCAGTTGATCCAGGATTAGTGAGCTTCAGGTTAGTAGTTTGATCATCCTGCATAGAATTAGGTTTTTCATTTATGGGCAGGGGCTGTACGAAGGGCTCTACAGGGGTTTTTAGGGGTGTGGGCCCCCAAGTGTGTGGGAGATCCGAAAATAGGTGTGCATGAGTGTGCATATGTTACCTAGATATCCGTGCATGGGGGAACCTGTAGGGGGGGCAAAGGTGTACATGATATGTGCGCCTGTGGGCTACACAACCACGCATGGGTGCACGACTGGGTAGTGGACAGGTGCGCTTTGATGTGTGCCTGTGTCCGTGACAGGGGCGCATGGAGGAATCCTTGTAGGGTGGGAAGGCACGCACACATGCGCACGTATGGGATAAATAGGTGCGCCTGTGAAATGGACAGGTGCGCATATGTGCATGCCTGTGGGTTGAACAAGCGCGCATATGTGTGTGCCTGTGGGTTTAAACAACCATGCCTTAGGGGCAAGGTTGACGGGTGTAAAACTTATCTTTTTAATGGTTTTTATGGTCAAGATGGCTGACCTAGGATTGTTTATGTGGCTACAGGTGATCATTTTTCACGATGTCAGTCGGTTGGCGAGAGCGGGATTGGTCCCAACTGAGGGATGCCGTGGAGATTGAAGAGTCGGGGGTTCATGCTACTTTGGCAGCCTGTGGGCTACTGAAGTTCTTTGAGTCCTCATTGATACGGGTGCATGAGTATCTCCTGTAGCTTCTTATCCAAATGTGGAGTCCAAAACTGCATTGTTTTATGGTGCGGGGAGAGTAGATTGCCTTCACTGCGGTGGAGGATATATATTTTTCGACTAGGCTCCCGTTTCGTGGAACACCCCTACCGACGGAGCTAGTGTTACCTTCGGACGTGGAGTTAGTGACAGTGGGTCGAAGGTATTGTTCCAGGGAGAAATTTATGTCGGGCTTTGTCGTGACCATCAGGGCAATGGATGCTCTAGTGCATCGTTGTATAGCAACGATGATTGTGAGGGTTTATGGGTCCCTTGCAACTCAGCGGATCAGTGGTGGTCACCTGAGTATTATGGAGAGGGTACTGGTCGATGAGCACTTTGCCTGGGGGCTTACGCTACATGCTAGGATGGTAGGGCAGCTTGATCGTTGTCTGTCCATTGTCACAGGGGACTTTTCCTTTGGGTCCATCCTAGTGGCCTGGTTTTTGGAGAGGGTTCCTATGTTGCGCCCTAGGATTTTATTGGGTGCTCCTGGGGTGTGAGAGCTGTGACTGAGGAGGTGGTCAACTATTTTGGCTCACCACGGTGGTGGCAAGGGAAAACACTTCTTCATAGTTGAGGCGGCGCAGGTGTGGCGATAGATGTCGCAAGTGATTTTGCAATATCCATATGCTGGTGTTGACTTCCGGTCTGATCCAGACATGGTGTTACCTCCAGGGGAGGTATTTGATCACCAAGGTATGTTTATGAGTTTGATATGTATTGATTTTTTTTTGAGATAGCATGACATGTGTATTTGGTATAGATGTTGATATTATCTTTTGTTTGTTTGTATGTGCAGATGTGGCACCTCGCGGGTGCGAGGTTGAGTTGTTGAGGGTGCCAGCTTTCCAGGAGCCGGGTAGACCGCCGC
>SNQJ01S0003641.1:204083-239519 GCA_010110895.2 Picea sitchensis
AGTTTCAAGCTTCTATGCACTTGTTTCCTTTTGAAGTGAATTTACCTAAAATACATGGTCTCTTGACACGTATCGCCCTGGCGATCAATGACCATGCTTTGTTTCAGTTGTTTGTCCTCCTCCTTGTCCAAAACCCTCCGAAGTTGTGGATCTTATGCCACCTATCCTCCTTGACGATGGACGGTCCCAAAATACTTTAGAAGTTCGGGAGTTTGACAAGTCCACTCTCTTGCGCACACAAGGGTTAAGTCTTGTGCACTTACTTCTGGATCTAATGGTTAATAGTCCTTCATGCTCAGATCCAACATATGGGATTTGTTCCTCTCCTCTGTGCTCCCTTTTTTCACTGGACATTGATCTAATGGTCCATGCTCCTCTCCACAACCGATATGACAGTTGTTGTTGCTCCTCCTCTAGAGATTTTGACTTCCTCTAGCTTACATGATTTTCTAATTATTCAAAGGCCTCGACCTTGGTTCCCCCTACGAGTTCATCTCTTGGACCTCGTCTGCACCTCTAAAAACACATTATCTCTTCTGAGCTTGATATTCTTGAAGATCTCAATTTCCCCATGAACTCCTTACATTTCATGGATCTCGTCAAACTCAGATTGAAGTTCCATGATGATCAACGGTTCACAACAATTGTGGGGCCCCAACATGTGTTCTCTTTATCAGAGACCTCAACCTCCACAATATGGAAATTTCTCGCTCAACTCTGGTATGATCCTAGTCATTGATATTCCATCCCCAACGAGATCAATGACGTGGGTTGATTGCAGGCTATGAACTAGCAGGTCCGCTAAATTCACCTTCGCACTCTGCAATAATTCCCAACCATCGATTAAATAGAGTGGTTGGTGTTTGATTCGGTAACTCCAGTGAGTATTTGAGTTGATCTAAAAATCAGGATGGCCTCTCCTCCCGTTAAACGGCTCACATCCATCTCTGTTGTCATATTCTTAAGTCATGGGTAGTTCTAGTGACTTGACTATCGTCTACCTCCTAGATCTGATGATCGGGATGGTTCTTGGGCATCCTTGGATCTAAATCTCAGAGTTAACTTCAAGACTTCGGGACTTCAGGGATTTTACCTCCCTTATGAAGAACTTGCTCAATTCGTCGAACTCGTGAATTTTGAATGACTCCAAGGGTTAACTCCCATGGTATTTCCCATATCCAATAGTCACAATAGACCATGGCTTCTTCTGAACATATTTCATTTGTTCTTCTTCCAAACAAGGGAACCTTCCCTTTTGATACTTTATCCTCACTACTCTTCTTGATCTTTTTTAGCTATGAAAGGCTTAAGGGCTTTACGTTCTTTCTCTTTAACTTAACGCTTGGAAGAATCCTTTCTCACACCCCTTACGCTCATTCGTCAACTCTAGAACTTAAGTGGTTCTCGGTCTCTGCCTACCTTGTAGAGAGCCTATTCATACGTGCACTATCTCTCCTGAGATTTAACAGAGTCCCTCCTCCAAGGGACTTAGAATGAGTAGGAGTGTTGATATGCATAAGTGAAACTGTGCCCAAGGTCGACGAACTCACAGTTCATGGATCTAGCTTAATCCACCACATGGTGCAAGAATTTATGAATACAAAACATGTCCAATCCATACTTCCTTAAATACACAATTTAAACAAGAATAAAGAGATACAGTATAACCATTAAGAAAACATACACATCCTTGGGTATTTCACAATATATCCCATTTCATTACATAATTACAACTTAATTTCATAGGGTGTGAGAATAGTTATCTATTACAAGTTGCATCCAACCAACTTACTGTGGGTGTTCTCCTTTCCACCCAACCATAGGCTCAGAGGCATTCATTCTTAGCACTCTGGCCACCCCCGTGCCAAGACATGATATCACTAGGGAATTTTCACCATCTCTGAGAGAAACTCTCTCTGTCACAGTGACCCTGCAAGGTTTATCATATGCTTCCTCAACATCAAGCTCGTGTTTGGGTCCTTCAGGATGTGTTCTTGTCACTTCCTTTGGGTTCGCTCATCTCCCTTATGAGCGTGTGCTATTCTTCCCATGTCTCCTCTCTTCCTCTCTTGTTCCTTCTTTCAGAAGGAAGCTCGAGTTTGCAGGTCTCTGTGGTACTTCGAGCTGACATCCTACAACTAGACCATGCTTCCATTCCTTGAGGTGGTTGATGAGTCAATGACTGGTCCTTTATTTATTAACTAATTTATTTCCTCTAGAGATATCATGGATCGTACTTCAAGGCTTCACCCCCCAACTGTCAATTATGGGCAGTTTAACAATAATACATTTACATTGTGCACATGACTTAGCATGGTAATCCTATTTTATGATTAATTACAAGCTGGAAGAAACAAGGGTGTTACAATTGTCTGATCAATTTAGGGGTCCAGTTTCTCGGAGCTTCCTTTAGATATCTCCCAATATTCTCCACTATCCTTTCTAACCATTTAGTTAAAATTATCAGAAATTCACCAAAGAAGATTTCATGAAGATCTGTGAACACATACCTTTGCAACCATTGTTCAATGTTGAGCGATGGGTTTCTATTCTATTCTATGGAAAATTCTCACTTCTTCCTCTCTATCCATTCTATGATCTCTTCCTTATTTGGCCTCCAAAATATTCCCATCAGTTATAGTTTCTGGTTCTGGAAACATAACCATCTTTTTGCACATAGTGGGCAGACCTAGGATTAATCATCAATAGACCAAAAAATCCTTTAGACACTGGCCCTTTTGGCACCACCTGTAGAACTAGTCAAGTCTCACCCAAGGAATCTACAAGGGTTGTAGGAACCAAGGTTCTTTAGTGATGAGGGGAAGTGAGGAATTCAACATGTCTTTATTGTGTGTGTTGTTTCCATTACTTAACAATTCCTTTATCATGCAACATATCATGTGTGTGACATTACTTTTCTTGACATTCATCCATTTACCAGTTACTTTAGTGTGCGACATTATAACATCATATATGCATAACACATTCAACATACTTAAGCATTTATCATCATTGTGCAGTAATAGTAAACAACATAACATGCAAAAACAACAGATCACAACACAAGAGTTTAACCTGGTTCACCCAACATGGGCTACGTACACAATGATTGGATTCTTATATTAGTCATTTATAATATTCTTATATTTGTGCATTGTGCTTACAAAAATATGTAACAATAATCATTACTCAAACCTTTATAGTCGATTTTTGTAGTGCAATATTCACTCCTCAATGTTTATCGACACATTCCCTCTTAACCCCCATTGTTCCCCATGAAATTTCTCTCCTAGAACATTCAAGGCCTCAATGGAAAATCCAAGCATAGAATGATGAAGAAACACATCATAAAATTACTCCCTACTATGACCCTTCTCCAAGAAACCAAATTCCATAACAGTCTTCTTGATACTCTAGCCCTCAAATTATGGAAACACTCTCAAGTGATTATCATTGACGGACAGGGGGCTGCAAGAGTTATGTCCATCCTTTGGAACCCTGCAAAAATAACCTTAACCTCTTTTTTCTCCACCTATGGAACTTTGTCTACCCACTTTCGTATCATTGGAACTGCCTCCTCTAGATTTATAACTAATGTTTATGGACCTCCCTTGGCCCCAACTAAAGACCTGTTCCTCAATACCTTGCAAGCACTCAAAGCCATCATAGGATATCATCACTCGATTATTGGAGGGGACTTTAACATAATTAATTATCTAGATGAAAAAAGAGGGGGCATAAGACATCTCAAACAAGCCTCTCTTAAACTTAAGGAAATCATTCATAATTTGAACCTAATTGACCTTCCCTTTTTCAATGGATTTCATAATTGGAATAATCATTACAAAGGTTCATCCCAAATTTCCTCCAAGCTAGACATATTTCTTATCTCTTACTTCCTCCCTCTGATGGGCCTATACCTTGAGTCCACCATCCTTCCTCTTTTAGGCTCGAACCACTAGACAATCATGCTAACCCTTATCCTGTATGATACTCGTCCTCTCTGTCCCTTCAAATTTGAATTTTTTTGGATTAATCACCCTACCTTCATGGATAACATTGAATGATAGTGGCACGAGTCTCAATATTTGCAAGGATTTCCTATGTATCATTTCCAACAGTGTCTAAAATACATCAAATCCAACCTCAAAAAATGGAAAAAGGAATTTTTTTATAACATCTTCAAAGAGAAAAAAGAGCTAGAATAAAAAATGGAATAGTTGCAACAACAAATCATTCAAAAGGGAAGAACATATCACACTAATGTTGAGGAATATGCTCTCAAAACACAATTAGACATCAGGGAAAAATAGGAAGAAACTCTATGGAAACAAAAATCTAGGGTCATAAAGATAACATAAGGGGATAGAAATAAAAAAAAATCACAGATATACTATCCAACAAATTCAAAAAAACTGTATCACCTCCATCAAATCATCTTAAGGTAATCAACTTACAGATCATGTGGAAATCGAATCGGAATTAGTCACATAATTTTTAAATCTGCTATCAGAATCATAGCATGATAGAGGATAGTCTATCAATAACATAATTATCAATATTCCTAAGTTAGTGTCCCAAGAACATAATTAAGTGTCGCTACAACCCACTACCTTAAAATGAATAGAGTAAGTTATCATGGAAATGCCCAAAGGAAAATCTCTATGACTAGACAATTTTACAATTGATTTTTTTCATGCTTGTTGGCCTATAACAAATATGGATGTTCTTGAATTGGTTGAATATTCTCATTTATTTTATAAGGTTATTCCTACCCTTATTACTACTTTCCTAACCCTCATCCCCAAAGGATACAAAGCTGAAGACCCTAGTAAATTAAGTCATTGTCAATAGACTCAAACATATGCTCCCACACCTCATCTCTCAGGAACAGATGGGATATGTGGATGGAAGACAAATGTTGGAAGGAATTATCCTATCCCATGAGACTATACACACCCTAAAACCTCTAAGTTGGTTGGAATGCTAATCAAACTTGACATGTCTAAAGCCTTTAATAAATTAATCTGGAAATACATTCATCACTCACTCCTTGCCTTTGGTTTCTCTCCAGTCTGGGTTTGTTGGATCATGTACCATGCCTCCTATGTTTTCTTCTCAATCCTGATAAATGGCTCACCTTCCTCCACTTTCTCTCCTTCCATATGTATTTTTCAAGGTTACCCACTCTCTCCCTTCCTCTTTATTCTAATGGTTGAAGGCCTAGGAATATCCCTTAAGGTTGCAGTTACTCACCAAAAAATCAAAGGGCTCCACCTTCACGGAGCAGATTTGTTGGTTTCTCATCAACAATTTGTAAATGACACAATGCTATTGGGAATCCCAATAGTAAAGGAAGCACTAGAAATAAATTGGGTTCTAGAAGACTTCATGTAAACTTAATCAAAGTAAGTCTCAAATATTTTTCTCCAACACCAACAATGCTATTCAAAAGAACATATCCAGTATTCTAGGCTTTCAAAGAAGCTCCACGCCTTCCAAATATCTAGGTGCCCCTCTCACTGCTAATTCATTGAGAAATGTTACTTGGGAAGACCTTCTTGTTCAAATGGAAATGAAATTGGACAATTGGACCTATCATTCTCTAAATATTCCCAGTCGTCTTGCTCTCTTAAACAAATTTCTCCAAGATATGCCCCTTTATCTCTTTTATGCACTTGTAGCCCCCAAATCCATCATCCAATCGGTCAAAAATATTCAAAAATATTTCCTTTGGGGAGGAGAAAATAAGGAAAAGGTATATCAACCCAAAATGGAAAGAGGCCTAGGCATGCATAACCCTGAAGCCTTGTCTACAGTCTTAGGAGAAAAGACATTGTGGAGGTATCTACAGAGAAAAGACGATCTACGAGGAAAAAATTGGAAAAGTAAATACAGTCATCACACGGAGGACCATAAACTTATCAAGATGGAAGGTAACATAAAAGGATCTAAAATTTGGAACACAACTATTGGCATAGGCAATTTTGGGGGAAAATGCACCAACTAATGAATACAGTTAGAAAATGGACCAGAAAAGGAGTGTGAGCAAGAAAATAGGGAAAAGAAGCACAGGGAAAGCATGAAAGTCAAAGGAAGGAAGAAGAACATAGATCAATGAGGAAAATTATTGGATTTTGGACCAGCCACATGCAAGGAGTTAGAATGTGGACAAACCTAATCCACTTGGGGTTAGTGGGTTAGGGTTTTGGTCATGTTTGTAATGGGTATTTTACCCTTTTTGTAGTTGAATATGTATTGTGAGATCCGAGGAGACCTAGTGAGAGTTAATGTTTGAGCAATCTAGGTTTTGATGGGTAGTTTCTAGTTATGATTGTGGAGAAAATATTGATACGATATTAGAGTTAGTGTTTGAGAGAGAGATATGCATTGTAACTGATGGTAAGGTCGCAATCTATGGAGCTTAGTGTGATCTTGTCACCCTCACTTGCTCAACTATAATCTGTTCAACACTATGAACTTTGATGAAGAATAATAAAAGAGTGAAGAATGCCAAATCTTTGTGGACGTATCTCGGGGGGGTGAAACACAGTAAATTTATGTCTCTGTGTGCAATGGTTTTATTAATTCTTATAGTTATGCAATTATGATGAATGAATGAATGAATGAATCTATTATTAGTAAAATGCAACACACAATAGAATGACAGAATTATTACTGCAGAATGAATCTTTAATGAATGTAAATGATTACATAATGGTAGATATGGAAATAATGATGTGTTAGAATAGTATATCTAATGTGTTTGAGGTAGAAACTATATCTAACATCCCCACATAAGCCTCCCTTCCAATATTATAGACATATGGGTCCTGCAGTCACCCATAAGCCATATCGGTTGAGACTACAGTGTGCACTCAGTGCGCAATGTTTCCTTCTGATCTCCATAAGGGTTGATGGTTTGCAGGGTTTTGTTGGAAACCTAAAATATAAATTGGTTCAACACAAGAGAAATATCCAACAAATGGTTATGTTTTCAGTTGGAACCCAGATTAACAGATTGGAGGAGACTTGTTGAGAAGTATAGTGAAGAGAATGAAGTATTATAAGGGGATGTTCATACCATGTAATCCCACTAAGAAGGATATTGAACGATGTTTTTCAAAAACATATCTCGATTTTGCGTAGAAAGACAATAGAAACCCTAAATATACACCGCACCAGTATTTGGAGAGGTATGTATTTATTGATCTTCATGAGGCATGTTTCTGTGAATTTCCACATTTGTTGTAGGACTGGATACTAATATTCAAGGATACTCATCCTACTAATCGGATAAGACCAGTAGAATGGACTACTGAGAAGATTGCACAACTACATAAAGTTAATAATAAATTCATGTGTGCAGTTGATTTCTGGATGGAAATCATTATTGCATGATTCATTATTGATTTTGCAGTCGACACTGTAAAATCCTACACTACAACAAAGCATCAATTTTGAAGGGGACAAGAGGAAGGTATATTAGATCATTGTACACATCGATTAATATTTTAATGCATGATAAAGGCATGATGACAATGGAGTCTGGCAGCTAAATAAATCTACGCATGTGGAGAGACTATGAGAATCACTAAGGAGGATCTAAGAAAGGGAGAAGGACCTGGATAGAGGTCAGAAGAAGGAATAAATGGACCATATTATGATGGATGAAGAAAATATCAAAGAAATAATGGACATACCTAGAAAGATGCACAGAGGAAGACCCTACAAGTATAAGATCAATAGTAAAAAGAGGGAAACAACTGAGTGGGAAGACTTGGAAAGTGATGAAGAAGAAGTAGAGGATATATGTGCTACGGAGAAGATTGTGGAAATTATTTGTGCCACATATGAGAGAAAAACTAGAGGTCAAGGGCCCGACGTAGAATAAGGCTCTCCATTCCATATTTGAACTAGTGTGTAACGCACGAACCCATGTGTGACTAAGACATCAGAAAGAAAAGAATATTTTAGACAACCAACAATTATTTACAGAAGGATTCCAATAGGTCAAGGGACCAGTGGAAATTCAAGTTGAAGTAGAAGTTCAGGAAATAATATTCATCTATATACACCACACAGAGGTGGTAATACAAATTTTACAATGGCAAGAGAAGATCCAACCATTTAGTTACCACAATTTCATGGAGAAGGGTCGGAGGACCCAAAGAAACATTTATTCAACTGTGAAAATATTTGGGAAGATAAACATGTCACAGATGAAGACACGAAAGTGGCTCAACTTTCAATCACATTCAGAACCTTTGCACTGGACTAGTTTATGAGTCTAGCAGTAAACATTCGACAAGGAACACCAAAAACCATTGTATATGTTAAGAAGGCACTAATCAATGAGTTCCATAAACCAAGTTTAGAATATCAGTTTATGAATGAGATGATAGAAATCAAACAGAAGGCAGGGGAGTTAGTTTGGGAAGTTGATTAGAAATTCAAGAGATTGAAAGTTAAGTTGAAATTTCCTATAAAAAACATGCAACATAGGAAATTGTTCATAAATTCATTATTTCCACATTTTAAATATCCATTGAGCCAAGAGAAGTTTTAGACTCAATTTGAGGCTCTGCAGGCAGCCTTACAATTGGAAGAGAAATAGTATAAGCATACAAATATAGTTGTAGAATAGATGAGAGAATATCTTAATAATCTGACATTTTAGTTGAATGATAACAAAGGTAAGGASAAGAGAGAAGTTGTTTGGTGTACCTTATGAAGAGAAAAAGGAAACCACAAAAATGAGTGCCCAACATTTGTGCAGTATTTGGTAGAAGGATTTTTGAATCCCTTACYCATAGGAGGAGTATAGTGTRAAATATGTAAGACACATTGACATGATCCTTATCATTGTCCACTGATGAAAAAATACCAAACAATTCCTAAGAGTACATTCTAGAATTTCTGCAAGTATGTAGGACATGAGGATAAGGATTGTAGAACCATGGATATTATGAAGGAAAGGACATGAAATGCTTATAGGATGTAGGTTGAAATAATGGCAGGTCCACCTGTGAAATAGTATAATAATACGCAACAGTTTACAACACCACCTTAATATAATCAAGCACCATAGTATAATACACCATGTGTAGATAATCAAGGAAACAATATTCAGAATAGGAGGGTCTAGAAGAGGAGGATTTGGAAGAGGCAGAGACCCAGTAACCCACCACAATTGCCAACAACCTGGACATTATACAAGGGATTGTTTATTTCTACCAGCGAAATGCATGTATTTTCATGCAACAGATCATACTACATAAGATTGTTTGACACTTCTAACAAAGATACAGGAAAAAAGGAATCAAAATAATCAAAATGTTCAATGGATTTCCATAGAAACCATAGAAGATGATGGGAAAAAAAACATTATAGCTACTTTAGGTGGAATCAAGATAGGAACAGATGTAGAAAATTAGAATCAGAACCAAAAATAGTGGTCCAGAAAGAATACAACACCTCAACAACATTTTGATGCGCGCAAGGAGAAAGAGACATTCAAGGAGGATCGACAAGAAAGTTTGAAGGACAATATTGCTTCTACTTCAAATGCAGAGCCAGGAAATGATGTGCTAGTATATGATATTCCTCAACAATATGATCATACCTATGGATATCAACCTTCAGAAAAGATAAGTAATCTAAGAAAATTCATGGTATCTTGTTTGAAGTTATTGAATGATAAAACATTTATACAAATGTTACAAGGTTTGTTAGAAACATGCAATTCTGGAGAAGAGATAAAACTAGAGAAAAAGAAAGTAAACCATGTCCATAGGAAGATAAGAACAAATAGAGAGTTTGGACTGAATGTTAATATTGGATACTTTAACATGGGTGACATCATATTATATTTGGGATCTGAGGTAAATGTTCTTCCTAAGAAAACATGGGAATGCATGGGAGAACCTACACTGGGATATTCACCTATTCAACTGAAATTAGCAAAACAGCATAGAGTGATACCAATTGGACGATTGAAAGGAATACCAGTGGATTTAGATGGTGTGAAAAATATGGCATACTTTGAGGTAATTGATATAGTGGATAATACTACACCTTATCCAACATTGTTGGGACTGGATTGGGAATTTGACAATCAGGCTATCATCAACTTGAAGACCAGGAAAATGATCTTTGAATCAAGATAATATAGAGTCATAGCACCATTAGATCCTTCATAAGGAGGAATATATTTTGAACCTATGACAAAGAACTTCAACAAAGAAGAGACAAATCAGTTTTTAGAGAAGTATCAATTATTGTGCTTTATATTCTGACACAGTGTTGAGGGGTTGAAAATCCTTTAACTCAATAGTAGGAACCAAACCCGATTAAGAGGCCCAATTAGACTCGTAAGCATTTGATGAGTGGAATGGTTCTCTATATATTTGATCCAGCCAATTTATCGATGGGCTATACGGGTGACTGACAAGTGTGTCTTTCTATGAAAATTTTCTCCTTCAGGTTAAGCGATTCTCTTTTTGTATTTTTATACTCTTAAATAATCTAGGTAAGATAAGGATGATAGAATAAGCCAGTTGATAAAGGGAAATTACTAAATACTGAAGAATGTTGAGCTTGGGATAACCATTATACCTCAGCATGTAGACAACGATAATCAGACCTATTCCAAGCTTAGCAATAATAATTTTTACTTGCGGAAATTCATCATTGACTGAGATAATAATTGTAGAAAGGAAAACAAATACATAACAAAGATGAGTGTAATAAAATTAGTTTTCTTATTTCTACTATCAATCACATATCAACACTCGATTTATTTTCATCATCTAGAACAAAAGAACTATTATATTATTGAAAGTTAACTTAACAATAAATACAACAACTCTTACTCAATACAACAACACTATCAACCTCAAAGACAGAAACAATCCCTCCTCGATCCAATCAGATTGACGCTTTAGATGAAAAAAATGTATTTGGTTCTAAACAAAACTTCTTAATTAAAAGTCACACAGAAATAATTCTTTTACAATTCTCAAAAAAATGACTTTCCCAAAACCATCGACCATTTGCACGAGGTTGATCTCCCTATTTATAAAGAATGACTAAGATAAAAATAACTGTTAAAAATTGTGTTAAGTAAAACAAATATGACACATGGCATACTTTATCTCCCCGTTCTCTTGAGATCATCCGATTTTTTACTATACTGGGTGATTTCTCTCATACTCTGCCCACTTGAAGAAAAGGTCTTTGCATGTGTTTGAATAGGTACTAAGTTGATCGATTGGTGTGGAGAATACTTCCTTTATCTCCATTTCTTATTCTCTATATCTGATGAGCTTGACACTTAAGCATTGTACAACTCTGAGGGATTTGATTGGTTGTTCCAAGAACTTATTTACTTGAMCTGGAGTCATACTTGAAATATGTGAGATCTTTGCCTCCCATGTTGAGTCCTTMTCTACATGTCGTTTGAATATGTCATGCAAATCGACAAAATTTTATGATGGGTCGAACTCTGGTAGGTCAATGTTTTCCATCTCTCGATTGATCTTCTCCCAAATTTTCTCACACTCTCCCCACCTTTTCTRTATCTTCCACTAAGGTTCCTAGAACATGCTCACCTAGTATTCAGTTGCCTTCCTTATTCAGGAGATGTTGTTATCCATCAGTACTCAGATGTCATTATCTTCCAAGCCTCATCCTTTTTGTACTGCACTGATATAGTCAATCATCTCTAAGGCTTGATGTTCCTTTTCATACCATCTATGCATGCATTTACAATTTTCCAGCCCCATGAGAGTATCTTATTGAAAATCATCTATGCATGTGGTGAAGATATTTCTTTCACTTGTGAATTGTGCATATGTTTATCTGAACTCATTCCTTAGGAATACTATTTTCTGCGTCGAATCCTATAATTATTTACCTAGATGGCGCAGATGATACATATCCTTCTTTGTGGCTGCTAATTCATGTTCATCCCTTTTTGCTCTATCTAGTGTTGCATCATTTATAGCCATTCCTGCCCCGATCAACTCAATTGTCTTAGCATTTTTTTGTTGAGAAGTGTTTCTTCTGTGGTGATGAGGATTGTGCTATCAAGTGTGATACTCCTTTTCTTGGTTGTCCTTATCATAACAACTTTCCTCTTTCTATCATAGGTGATCGCTTGTTTATCAGTGACCTCGTTCACTGTCTCATGAATCTATTGATCTCCCCAGATTAGAGTGCTTCCTAGGCTTCCTATTGTATATATATGTTCTATGACCCGCTCTTGTAGTTCTTTAGTAGGGGGAACTTTTGTATGTCCTGGTGACTCGTCCTCCTATTGGGTTTCATCAGTTGGTGGAGTCTCGTCTTTAGAAGGGAAGAGGGGAAAATGACTAAAATTTACTTGATAAATGTATATTTTAATTTCATTGTAAATATGGACCATTCATTATAAGGTCACATATCTGACGGTAGAAGTTATGTTAGGGTTTTTTTCCCTAGAAGGAAACCCTCTTTTATGAGGGAAATGTATTGCGGTTATGTATCATCGCGAATATTATATTCTGAGATAGGATACTGTGAGAGAAAGAAGAGGAAGTTACAGTAGGTTTGTTGTAGGTTGTATCCCTTCATTTGTTGGATAATAATAAAGAAAGGACCTGGCAATTTCTCTAGTGGACATAGCCCACACTGGGTGAACCACGTATATCTATGTCTCTATTGTATCGTGTATCTTTTGTGTTTTATTTCCACATTATTTTTATTTTATTTCTCTGCGATCCTATTTTTCTAACAACTGGTATCAGAGAGAAAGGTAACTCGTAAGAAAAGAGGGCTCCCAGTTCGAGTGGGAGCAATGGTGAAGGATGGAAAGTTTAGGGTCGAGAAATTTAACAAAAAAAACTACCAGTTATGGAAGATGTCTATGGAAGATTATTTATATTAGAGGGATCTATCTACCATTGGGTGGAATAGAAAAGAAGTTGATGGCCATGAAGGACGAACAATGGGAGGTTCTTGATAGGAAGGCACTAGGAACTATACGACTGAGCCTGGTAGTGTTGGTGGATTTCAATATTTTGAAAGAAAAGACAACGCAGGAGATTATGGATGCATTGGATAAATTGTATGAAAAACCCTTGACATCCAATAAGGTATTTCTAATGAAGAGATTATTTAATCTGAAGATGTCAGAAGGTGGGTCTATTGCATATCATTTAAATGAATTTAATACGGTTACTAATCAACTAAGTTTTGTAAAAGTGGACTTTGATGATGAGAGGCTCTTCTAATCTTGTGCTCATTTCCAGAAAGTGGGAATGGCTTGGTCATGTCTATAAGTAACTCTGTATAAATACTTTAAAATTTGATGATGTTTTTGGTGTTATCCTTAGTGAGGAAATGTGATGTAAAATCACAGGTGAGACACCAGGCAATGCATTGAACATGGAGAATAGGGGAAGACAAAAGGATAGAGGAAAGGGATGAGGGAACCGCGTGAATTCTATGAAGGGTAGATCCAAATCCATATTTGGAAAGATAGAGTGTTGGAATTGTGGGAACAAAGGACATCTGAAGAAAGACTGTAGATATCCAAAGAAAGAGAGAGATGGACAACAAGAGAAAAATCAGGAAGCAAATGTAACAGGTGATGTGTTACCAGATGCTTTGATTCTTTTTGTAAATAATATTTGTGAGTCTTGGGTAGTATATTCAGGGGATTTAATTCATGCCACACCCTATAGGAAACATTTTCTAGATTATTTTCAAGGTGATTTTGGACAGGTTCATTTGGGTGATGATGCACCATGCAAAATTGTTGGAATGGGAAAGGTAAAAATCAAGCAAAGAAATGGTTGTTGAAAGAGGTAAGACATGTTCCAGATCTAAGGAAAATTTTGATTTCAATCGGGCAGTAGGCAAGTGAAGGCTGTATATCCATATTTACAGATAAGGTGTAGAAGGTCACCAAAGGATCATTGGTGATAGAAAAAGGAGAGAAGGTAGGTACATTGTATTTATGTACTGGTAATACTGACTCTTATATCTATTTAGCTTCTACATGAGTGGATACAACACTATGGAATCATAGGCTTGGACACATGAGTGAGAAGGGGATGCAGATACTTCACAAACGAAATATTTTTCCGTATCTTAAACACATTGATTTGGATTTCTGTGAGCATTGTTTTCATGGAAAACAGAAGAGTGTCAGATTTCTCAGAGTCAGAAAAGAAAAGAAGAGTGAAAGGTTAGAGATTATGCATACAGATGTATGGGGACCAACTCAAGTATCATCTCTAGGTGGATATCATTATTATGTTACTTTTATTGATGATGCAACTAGAAAAACTTGGGTTTATTGCATTCGACAAAAATATGATGTTTTGATACCTTTAAGAAATGGAAATCTTTGGTTGAGAATGAGACAAGAAAAAGTTTGAAGTGTCTCAGATCAGACAATGGAGGTGAATATTGTAGCAAGGATTTTGATTATTATTTTTCATACCATGGGATTCGTAGAGAGAAGAAAATTCCAAGAACACCACAAGAAAATGGTGTGTCAGAAAGGATGAACGGGACAATCATGGAGCGTGCAAGGAGTGTGAGATTGCATGCTAGTTTGCCCTTACAGTTCTGGGCAGATGTTGTAGATATTATTGTTTACTTAATAAACAAAGGACCTTCAATATCTTTGGATGGTAGAATTCCAGAGGAGGCATAGACATGTAAAAAGGTAAACTATTATTTTTTTAAGACTTTCGGTTGTGAATCATTTGTCCATATTGATAAACAAAACATAACAAAGCTTGAGGCAAAATCCAAGAAGTGTACCTTTATTGGATACGGTGTTAATGATTTTTTTTTATCTATTATGGGATTATGAAAATAAAAAAATCATTAGGAGTAGAGATGTCATATTCAATGAGAAGGTGATGTACAAAGATTAGTTGCAGGGAAAGAAACAGGAAAAAGAAAAAACATAATACACAATGTTTGATGAGATCACTAAGAAAGAAATTCCAAAGGAACCAAAAAATGAAAATGTACAACAAAAACAACAACAGGTACCTCAAACTCCCATAAGTGTTTTTAGAAGATCTACCAGGTTAAGTATACCCCCTGGACAATACTATCCTTAATTGTATTATTTATTGTTGACTGGTTCTGGTGAACCAAAATGTTATGAAGAGGCAATGCAGGTAGACACCAAAAATAAGTGGGAGCAAGGCATTAAAGATTAAATGGACTCCTTGGTAAATAACCAGATTTCGTACTTGGTTCAGTTGCCTACAGGAAAAAGAGCATTGCATAATAAATGGGTTTACAATTTGAAGGAATAAGATGGAGGAAAAAAGTGGTATAAGGCTATACTTGTTGTAAAGGGGTTTGCAAAAAATAAAGGTATAGATTTTGATGAAATATTTTCTCATGTTGTTAAAATGACTTCAATTAGAAATATTTTAAGTCATTTGGTAGTAGAAGATTTGCATCTTGAATAGTTAGATGTAAAACCAACTTTTATCCATGGGGATTTGGAGGAAGAGATTTATATGCAAAAACCACAGGGGTATGAGGTAAAAGGGAATGATAATTTGGTATCCAGATTGAAGAAGAGCTTGTATGGAATAAAAAAACCTCCAAGGCAGTGGTATTTCAATTTTGATAGGTTTATGACAGAACAAGGTTATAGTAGATGTCATTCTAATCACTATGTTTATTTTAAAAGGATAGAAAATGGAAGCTATATTATCTTTTTATTTTATGTAGATGACATGCTTGTTGCAGGGTCTAATATCTAGGATATAAATGTGCTCAAGAATAAATTAGCTAATTCATTTGTGATGAAGGATTGGGTGTTGCAAAGAAAATCCTTGGTATGAGAATAACAAGTGACATGAAAAATCGCAAACTGGCATACATAGAGATGGTGTTGGAGAGGTTTAGAATGAAAAATGAAAAACCAATTAGTACACCTTTGGCCAACCATTTCAAATTAACTAAGAAAATGTGTCCCAAGACACAGGAGGAGATAGAATACATGTTGAGGGTCCTGTATTCATCAGCAATTGGTAGCTTGATGTATGTGATGGTTTGCACAAGACTAGAYATTGCACATGCAGTCGGAGATGTGAGCATGTATTTGAACAATCTAGGTAACAAACATCGGGAGGTAGTAAAGTGGATTCCCACGTATTTGAGAGGTATTGCTACTCATGCATTATTTTTTGAAGGTTAAGACATTGTTCTACAAGGATATGTTGATTTAGATATTCCAGGTGATAAATATAGCATGAGGAGCACCATGTGGTATGTTTTTACTATAGGTGGAACAATAGTAAGTTGGATTTAGAAAATGAAAAGGGTTGTTTCACTTTCAACAACATAATTAGAGTATGTTATTGCTACAGAGGCTAGTAAAGAAATGATTTGGTTACAGAGGTTTATGGATGAATTGGGAAAGAAGCATGAGAATAACAGGTTGTATTGTGACAGTGAGAGTGCCATTCATATTGAAAATAACTCATATTTCCATTTGAAGAATAAGAATATTTATATCAGGTACAATTTCATATGATCCTTCTTGGAAGATGGACATTTGTAGTTCAAAAAGATACGCACTAGCCAGAATCCTACAGACATGTTAAAAAAGGGAGTAACCAAGGAGAAATTGAGTTCCTGCTCAATTTTAGCTGGTCTTCAAGAATGAAGATGAAGATGAGAAAGTTTTTCTAGATCCAAGAAGGATCATAGTCCAGCATATACAACAACGATGGAGTTTTTGAGATCAGTCTCCATGTGGGAGATTGTTGGTTCTAGAACATGATTGTCTTCCTAATTTAGAGTTCTTTGTTTCGAGTCGTGTTTATACCCCATGAATACTTTACACCATGAAATAATGTACACTCCTCCACGTGGGGGAGTTCATAGGGGGATTACCCCCTCTGTGGGGTCCACCCCCCCAGCTGGGGGCTCCGGGGGAAAGTGGGCCCCCGAATGAAAAATTGCCTTGTAAATGTATATTATAATTTCATTTTCAATATGGACCATTCATTATAAGGTCACAAATTTGACGGTAGAAGTTATGTTATTGTTTTTTTCCCTAGAAGGAAACCCTCTTTTATGAGGAAAATGTATTACGACTATGTATCATCGCGAATATTGTATTCTGAGATAGGAGACTATGAGAAAAGAAGAGGAAGTTGCAACAGGTTTGTTGTAGGTTGTATCCATTCATTTGTTGGATAATAATAAAGGAAGAACCTGGAAATTTCACTAGTGGACGTAGCCCACACTGGGTGAATCACGTATATCAGTGTCTATATTGTATTGTGTATCTTCTGTGTTTTATTTCTGCATTAGTTTTATTTTATTGCTCTTTGATCCAATTTTTCTAACAGGTACCAATGGCCTACTTTTGAAATTATTTTCTTGGTTGCTGCCGTAAGCCTTGGGAATTATTTCTTAAAAATAATGAAATATAATCGATCTATAAATTCATCGCATATGAGGGCATAATATCTCTTGTACCTTTTCTCCCATGGAATGTTGAAATAGACATGCACAGGTAGCTTTACAACATGCCAACTCAAATTCATGTCTGAGAAAAAATTCCTTGTGCAGATCATGTCCAATAAGTATGATGTCATGTGAAAAGTTGGTGTTTCTCCATCCTTTGGTGTCTAGGATTGCAATATGTTGGTGCTCAATTGTTTCAAAATGATCGCTCCCTACTTGAAGATGCTATTGGAGATTTCCACAGTGTATGCCAAGGGCATCCATGCTTCTGAAAAATTAGCGCAATCCCTTCCCTCGTATAATCAGAAGATCAGAGCCATCAGATAAATATATGGCTCTCTGAGATTTTTCATACCATACCAGCCATTTCTCACGTTTGTAAACTTCTTATCTTCTTTCAACC
Source organism: Picea sitchensis (assembly GCA_010110895.2). NCBI lineage: Eukaryota > Viridiplantae > Streptophyta > Pinopsida > Pinales > Pinaceae > Picea > Picea sitchensis. The sequence goes on from SNQJ01S0003641.1 coordinate 221,989, forward strand.
ATGAGGACATCAACCTGATGGTGTCATGGAACTCATAAAAAATTACCACAAAATAAGTATTCAATCTTTCCTTCGAGTCTCTAAGTTTGTAGTATTTTTGGACCTTTATTGGGATAAAAACCCCAACACATCCACCATTTTCATCATTGACCATGCATTTTGTCGCATCCATGTGGTCGATTATCCACCCCAGGGTTTTAATGCAAGTAAAAACTAGGGTTTAGCAGGCTACCATGTGCAGGCAGGATCGTCGAATGTTTGGGAATACTTCGTCATCGATAATTCTAACCTTTGGGGTCATTGTTTGGTATAAAATCTGGGTAATCTTCCTGATTGATTCTGTTAAACAAATATCGCCACTACGGGAGCATCACTTTCGATCCAGTGCTTGCCTCTATGTCATCAAATGTAGGAGGCTGGGAAAACACCGTTTTGGTAGAAATGCAGACGACTAGTTCCACTTCAGTGGAAAAATCAAGTTGTCTAGCAGTGTCGAGTGAATATCTTTCACTAACCTTTGCTTCTTTTAGTTTTGGTACTCTCGACAAGTGCCTGGTCTTTGGCTTCCTTGGAGGCATTTTTCTTGCAAAAAGAATAGAATGAGATACAGACTTGCAAAAATGATACTAAAATATAGAAAATTGCAACTATCGAAATGATACAGACAATTCACACCTCCACTTCGCACAAGATTAACTTGGTTTAGAATTCTGAAAATCAACTGTGAGCTCTTGAAAGGATTTCTCACTTCTTTGACTGCTCTGGGAATGAAATAATTGTGTACAGAATGTTGCATTCGAACTTTTCTTTAAAATTTAAACATAGAGCTTACTTACCTTGTCGCGTCAATTCTTGAATTCAGGGCGTAAATGAGGTCTACACAGTCCATCACCAAGATCTAAATCATGCTCGGGATTAAATGAAATTGTGGGTTGGTGACGTAGGAGCAGGGTACTATGTAGTCCATCGGCTGTTTCAAGATCCTATTATTTGGTCGACGCACATAATGGTAATGTGTGTTGATCAAATAATTAATTGGCCTATTAAATAACAAAATCTGATCTTATTTTTCACCAAAGGTGTCCCATCATACTGTCGATGTCCTATCAGTCCATCGGTTTAAAGAAGTGGATCGACATCGACATTTTACTTAGACAATGTTCATTAATACCTTTTCTAGTGAAAGATCTGATGTCAACCTGGACTATCGTACAGTGCTGACAAGAAGGGCGATCATGACACATGGCGTTTGATTTTTCTACCTCCATTAAAACGTTTCTTTGGAATTGGGGATTTTATTTAGACATGGCCCTACGAACCTCAACCTATCGTGCCGATGATGATGACATGTTGAGGATCGGTGATCGATGAGTCTCTATGGTCATTGTTTCGCGATTTCATCCCTTGGAGTTCGCTGATGCCGAAAACCTATTACTGATCGACAATCGGTGATGTGTCGAAGTAAAAAATTTCCACAGTTTCAGGTTTTCTTTGGATATCATCGACCCTAAATGTATCGAAGATAGGAGGTTCATTAGGTGTGTCAATGTTAGCATTTTCCTTTTCGTACTTCCCCGACGCCGATGGTGTATCGACGAGATTTTGAAAAATTCTTCGTAAGATATAATCATTGATAAAAGCACCCACTCTTACATTCTCTCGATTTCGATGATACATCGGTGATCGGTGATTGACACTTGTTGTTTTTGTGTGGTCAATTTTTCTGCGCAGATCACATCGATGTAGATAATAGGTGCATGGATCAAAATTTTAGTTGTGTATACTTAGTTAAAAATGTCAAGTCTACATTAGAAGAGAATTTAATCTATTCAACAAATCCAAACCAATCTGAATCTAATCGATGATAAAACATACGAACATAAAACTTAATGATCCCTACACAACTGTCTCAATTTTGAAAGAGAGAAAAAAAAAGTGGTACCCAAAAGAAAAAAAAATTCAAAAAACTTTTAGGGTGTGTTGAGCACTCAAAAAATGGCGAGTATCTGGGTGAAAATATAATCTCTGCTCATTCCTTCATGCTTATCGTGTGCAGAAGTTGGTTGAGAAACTATCTAGATTTTCATTCAAGAGAGTATTTCCTATCAATGCATACACAACTTACCAGGTTCATGAATCAAGATCCACCTATGGAGTTCTGTCCCTTTTCCACATTTGTTCCTCTTGACCATGACCCACACCCTTCTTTGACAAGATTTCAGTAAGGCATCCACTGGCTTGAGGCCATTTTTGGTTATTATTATTTCCTTTCTACGGTGTTGCTTCTGTGCCAACGCGTATCCATAGCCTCGGTGGAGTCACCCTGACATCACAGACCTTGCTCTGCTGCTAGTGAGCGTCCATAGACCCAACGAAGGTATCTTCATACGCTCCCGAATTTTTCACTCCTTTTATTATAGATTATTTTCTTTTGAAAGAAATTCCACGAGTGAGTCGGAGAGGAGGACATTTGTAATTTGCAAGGCGAACCTGTTAAGGTGAATCCCTTCCTGACATCGTATAGAGATACATGTGATCCTTTCCAACTAGCCATATTTACCTTTGGGATTTACCAGACCACCAAGAGAATATTTCATCACTTGCCAAGGTAGTATGAATGCAAAGACAAGATACAGATCTCCATTGAAAATTTGTATTTGGCCAGCGTCTCTTATGTTTCATGTAAGTGTAGGTTAGGAGTAGAGTCTTCTTCACCATATTTATTAAATTCAACCACTCCTTTATAGAACACAACTAAATTACAAGAAGATAACAAGAAAAACAAAAAAAATAAAAATAAAGAGGAGTTTGCAATCGGCCTATCCAAAACCTACACACTTATCCTGATCGAAATATATGCTAAAAGAAACTTAAACAAAACATAAAAAGACACATTTTTATTTTTAAGAGGAGTATTGTTTTAAGGCTTGGCCATTCATCAAGAGGGTGTTGGGTTCCCCCCTCATATTTTGCAACTAGTATGTGCCTTCCCTAATTTTCTCGAATACCTGGAAAGGTATGAGCCAGAGATTTTGAAATTTTGAGTGTTTTCCTTTAGACTCGTTTTCTTTATCCCATTTCAAAACTAGGTCCCCTACTTCAAAAAAACATTCTTTGGCCTTATGTTTGTCAAGCCATATTTTAAATGTGTGTTGATGAGAAGTGAACTTATCTTTATCCTTTTCTCTTTATTCGTCTAGCATGAGAAGGGTATCAATCCTTTGTTGTAGAAAGGATGAGGGTTGACCTCTTGATGCCTGGGCGAGCTGTAAAGATGGAAGATACTATATGTTTGGTAGAATGGATTCTTTCCAATATACCAGAAAGTACAGAGATTTTCCTATGGCTTCTTTAGGTGTTATCCTATCATCCCATAGGGAGTTATGAAGTGAATTATGTCAATTCCTCTTATTTTCAACAATTTTTTTTTTTTAATTCTTACCAGGTTTTTGTTTGTTGGCTCTGCTACCCCATTCCCTTGTGGATAATAGTTTCTAGAGTATCTTATTATGATCCCTTTTTCAAGGGAGAATTCATTCAAGAGCATGGAAGAAAAGTAGGCAGCATTGTAAAAAATGAGGATGGAGGGTAGTCCAAACCTTGTTATCAAATGTTGTTCTAGAAATTGTATTATTACCTTTTCATTAATGTTTGTGAGAGGGATAGCCTATGTCCATCTTGTGAAATAGTATGTAGCAATCAAGATATATTTATGTTGTTTCGAAGAATTGGGAGTAATTTATCCTATGACGTCTATTCCCCACTACTTGAATGGTCTAGATATAGTCACCGGCTAGGGTGGAATGGTTTTTGTCCTTTACCTATAGCCGCTCACTTGACAAGTTTTACATTTCCTGGCATACGCGTGAGCGTCCCTGAACAGAGTGGGCCAATAATAACTAGCCATTAATATTTTATGAGTCGTGGTTTCTCTTGCAAAATGCCCACCTGCTGGGTCATTGTGGATTTATCTCAAAGCCTTTTCTGCATCACCCTGTTCAATAAATCTAAGCAGTACTCCATCATAGTTTATGTGGAAAAGCACATAATTTATGACGCGATATTTAGTGGATTTTAACCTGAGGGCTCTTATTTCTCTAGGATTTAGATTTTTGGGATGAGACCCATGATGCAGGAGATAAAACAGGTTTCCATACTATGATTCTCACCAAGGAGGTACGTATAGGGATTTTCCGCACCATAATTATAGCTCATTTTCCCGACCGGGGTCTTCTACATTAATCAGATCTTGAGCCTCAACAACTAGTTTACACAATCCTTGTGATTTGATTATTTCGGTATATTTTATGTCTAGATCAAATTCCTAAATGACTTCCATCCAATTTCCCCTCATTTCTCTCATTTTATCATAGGTGAATAAAGATATGACCGTGGGGTGAGGGACTATGAATTTGGTGTGATTCTTCTGGATATATGATCTGAAATGTTTGACTACTTTATATACTATGTAATCTTGTTTTCCTATAGCAGGGCAGTTTAGTTCAACTCCTTGAAGGTTGGTGCCCATTAAGGATATTGGTGCCTCATTGTTTTCATCATCATTTTAGGTAAGTACTCCAACCATGAATTGGTCAGAAGCAAAGGCATAAAGAAAAAATCATTGCTAACACCAAAGCTTCGCAGCACTGGTGCTTGGGATAGTGAAGTCTTGATGTTATTAAAATATCCTCTCCTTTATTCATCCCATTTAAACTTTGCATATTTGTGAATCATTTTTTGTAAAGGTTTAACAGTTTCAACGAAGTCAGGAGTAAACGTTTTCCAAAAATTGATCTTCCCGAAAAAATATTGCATGGCTTTTTTATTGTGAGGAAAAGGAAGTTGAGCTATTCATTTTATCCACTCAGGTTCGATGTTAATTCCTCCTTGAGATATGATGTGACCTAAAAAAATTCCTTCCTCTACACCAAGGATGTTTTTCTTTGGGTTCAAAGATATTCCATATTTCCTACACCTTTCAAAAATCCGAGTCAAATGTTGAATATGGTCTTCCTTGTTTTTTGTGTATATTGTTACGTCATCTAAATAGATTACCACACGCTTGTTAATCAATCCCCGAAAAGCTACATCCATGGCCCTCTGGAAGGTTGATCCTGCATTAATCAACCCAAAGGGCATGTGTTTATAAGAAAAGGTTCCCCACTTGGTTCGGAAGGTATTTTTTAATCGATCATCTTCTGAAACCAGCACCTGGTTATATCCCGAGAAACCATTTAGGAGGGAAACAATTTCAAAACTGGATATTTTATGTAGGAATTGTTCCATGGGTGGGATTGGGTAGTTTTATTTTTTTGATGCTCTATTAAGGTTTCTAAAATCCACACACAGGCGAATCTCCCCATAATATTTCCTAACAGGAACCAAATTGGCTACCCAGGCAGAGTGTCTAACCTGAAAGATAATCTTGGCATCTAACAATTTCTTTAGCTCTTGATACATCAAAGGTTCCAGAGATGGGTGATACTTCTTAAGTTTTTGTTGGAAGGGTTTTACTCCATATTTTAGAGGGATTGTGTGTTGGATAATGCAAGTGTCATAGGTTTTTAATTCTTGGTAGGACCATGTAAAGACATCTTGATATTGTTTAAAAAGTTTGAGATAAGATTTATTGTCTTCTTTGGAAACTGTTTTACCTAGATTTACATTCTTGAGGTTTTCAGGGGTTCCTAGGTTTATAGTCTCATATATAGGACATGAGCTCCTTGTTTTTTCATTCTTTAACCCTCTAAATATTTCCCTTAGGTCGAAAAGGTTCTCTAAATTGGCCACCCATTTCAGTATTGTGTGAAAGTTTGGCTTATTATCAGAGTGATATGTTCCCTTATTTTGTTCATGGATATTTGATTATATGAGTAGTTCCTGGAATATTTCGTCCCCAATGGCCAAATCCTTAAAATTCTCCGGGTTAGTCAGGAAATATACAATCTATTAATCCCCTTCAAATAATTTCTAGTTAGAAATGTTATTAGGCACCGACAATTTGTAGAGAAGTTCCACTGTGACCCTAGAGGATTCATAATATTCTAAAGGATATAATCTCGAGGCTGTGGTGTCTAAGGAATCAACAAGAGTATTTTTTGTCATAGGAATAGCAGTAATGTTGAAGGCCTCAAAATTGTTTGTTAGTCTATGTACCTCTTGCTGGTAATTTCTCAAGCGAGGAGAATTGCAATGGACAATATTATTCACTTTCCTAACGATAAATTCAGAGTCTCCAAAAACTTTCTATTCCTTAATGTTTAAGTCTATGGATTTCTTCAGTCCTTGAACTAGAGCTTCATATTAAACAGTGTTATTGGTGCATTCAAATTCTAATCTGCAGGATAAGAAGTTTTGTTTCCACTTTGGGTTAATGAGAATACATCCTGTTCTGACCCTTCTTGAGATTTAGACCCATCAAAGTACATCATCCAAACTTGTGAGGAAAAAATAGTAACTTCTTCATGCCTATTCATTTTCTCACCTTCATCTTCCTTGTCTTCTACTCCCAATAGAGGATCTGATATAATATGCTTTCTTTTGTGGATACCATTAATTTTACTTGAAAGGTCATTTCAGAGTTTTTAGTGAGAGGTACATTAGACGAGAGAGGGGCAAAATTGCTGAAATCATAATCGCAGGAGTAGTTTCCTAAAACACAGAAATCTGTNTTTAGACCCATCAAAGTACATCATCCAAACTTGTGAGGAAAAAATAGTAACTTCTTCATGCCTATTCATTTTCTCACCTTCATCTTCCTTGTCTTCTACTCCCAATAGAGGATCCTGATAGAATATGCTTTCTTTTGTGGATACCATTAATTTTACTTGAAAGGTCATTTCAGAGTTTTTAGTGAGAGGTACATTAGACGAGAGAGGGGCAAAATTGCTGAAATCATAATCGCAGGAGTAGTTTCCTAAAACACAGAAATCTGTCGACGAGGGTTTGTTGAGAGTTTCTAAATCGGTAACAGTGTGTTTGAGATATCTTTCACTATCGATCCAAATCATGTTTGTATGTCATTTTAATGGAAACCATAGGTGAGACCATTTTTTACTAAAGTGTCCATTTAATTTCTCAAACCAATCTCGGTTAACTAATAGTCCATAGGCCTTTGGGATGTCTACTATGATTATGTCAATTAATTGAACAAATATTGGGTGTGTATCCATTATGATCATCACATATTTAAGTTACCCAATAACCTTCACTTGAGTCCTATCTAGTTGTATAACGTGTTTATCACTTTTGAGCGGTGTTGTGTTCAATTTCTCGCAGATTGACAATGGCATGACATTGGAGGATGCCCCTGAATCGACCAGGAAATTATGTAGGCTTTTGTTAAAGACTTCAAACGTTAAAGGAAAGGAGGAACAAAAGGATTTCCTCTTTTCTCTAAAGAACAAGCATTCACATTCGGTTTATTTTTTAAATCTGTGGTGGATGGGACCTCACCTAGGTCAGTTCTTGTCATAGGGGTTTCTATTGATTTTAAGGCCTGTAAAAGAAAACACTTTTGTTGGGGAATCCTACACATGTCCATGACATACACATTATCCTTCATCTTCTTCAATTCCTCCTCTACATTATAGTCTAGCTTAGGAGCTTCCTATGTCTGTATGTTGGTGGGATTATTTTGAGAAGAAAATAAGGGTTTTGGGCTATTAGTTGATTGATTCCCTCTAGATAACATAGTAGTGGTGGGATTAGTTTGTATTGGTTGACTTCTACCTCACATATTCACAGCTAGGAATTTAGTGGGAGGTTCTTTTGCTTCAGCAGTGTCATTGAAAGGCATCAAGTCATTGGAATCCCATAACAACATGGATGTCTCTTCCGGTGGCTCATGACTTTCTTGATCAATGGTGTTTATTGTCAAGCCACTAGGTTGTTAGGTTAGGGAACATTCATTTACGAATTTGGTTAGCCATTAAATTCATAGCATGCACCCATTGAGGAAAGTCCCTTTCTAAATGATTCTCTTGGTGGTACGTGAAGAAATATTTAGATGCTACAGTTTCCAAGTCAATGTTTAGGTTAGCTGGGGGAGGTTCTATAGATTTGAAAGGTGGATTTATTTTTAAAAAGGGTTTATAAGGTATTTGACTTTGATTTCCCTCCCCAGTGCTCCTTTTCATATCTACAATCTCATTGGAGATTTTTTTGATCATCCGTTGCAGGGTTTCTAGATCTCCTTCTTCTTTATCAGGACCTAGTTTTGTTTGTTTTACCAGGGGTCTTGTTAACAAAAGTCCTCTCTTAGGTAGAGGTTGGGTTTCTTTCTTTGTCAGTGAGATATGACCCTCATTGCATCCTTTCATTTGGAATTCAATCGTTTTAGCTTCCTCAAAATTTTCGTCTAGGGTATGTTTGGAAGCCCTTTTTACGAACATGGAGATGGAAGCAGGGAGAGAGTTAGCATATACCTCAATCTGCAACTCCTGGGTAGGTTTAGCTTCGGGTTGAAATTTTTTCAGGATAGTGGTAAACCATTAGTTGAAATATATAACCTTCTCTTTTGGACTCATTTTGGCGGTGAAAAGTTCAGCCATTAAAGCTCCTGTGGTGGTTTCTTCTGCAAATTTGTCTAAGAAATCCTTTTGAAACTTCATCCAACTAGTTATGATTCAACTGGAAAGTTAAAATACCAATTCGAGTCTGAATTCTCAAACATACAGGGAAAACTCCTATAGACTACATCCTCATCTTGTATGTTCATCAATATTATAGATAATATGAACTTCTTGATATGGTCCTCAAGCAATCTGGAGGTTTCATGGTCAAATTTGGGGATTCATTTTTCTGGATGTCAGGATAGGTTATGCACCCGTCCTAGGATTTCCAGAGCATCTCTGGCCAACCATGGTTGATTATCTTGACGTTGATTTCCCCTTTCCTCATTTTTGTCATTATTATCCTCCATGTCTGTTGATTCAGAAGCTGAGCGATCCGAGTTAGACCCTTCCTCGTCAGATTTAAAATTGCTAGGTTCAAAGTAGTTACTAGTTGGTGTTTTGGGGATCAGATTAAGGGGTTGTTTGGTCCCAGTGAGGGTAAAATCTATAAATTCTTCTACCGCATGAACAAAAACCTTTTTATGAGTAAGTAAAGGAGCTAAAGGTAACGCTTCAATTTTTTTGGCGTAAGCTCTTTTGATTATTCTGAACTGGGTCAACTCCTCATGGGGGAGAGCTTAAGGTATTTTAGGGAATAGGTGTTCTACTTCCTCGTGATGAGGAGAGTTACTCAATTCAGGAGTACTCTCTTTATGTGGGTTGTATTGAGAATGACTACCCATGCATGTGGGTTGTTTTGAATCTAAATGTTATGCGAGATATATTATCAGAAATATTGTTATCCATTCATTCGTTCAGCCCTCCTTCTAGTACCAATTCTCGTTAGGGGTCATAAATCCTTTAACTCAATAGTAGGAACCAAACTCACTTAATAGGTCCAATTAGACTCGTAAGTGTTTGATGAGTGGAATGGTTCTCCAGATCTTTGATCTGACCAATTTATCAATGGGCTTTACGGGTAACTGATATGTGTATCTTTCTATGAAAATTTTCTCCTTCAGGTTAAGCGATTCTCTTTTAATATTTTTATACTCTTAAATAATGTAGGTAAGATAAGGATGATGGCATAAGCCAGTTGATAAAGGGAAATTACTAAATATTGAAGCAAGTTGAGCTTAGGATAACCCTTAAACCACAATGTGTAGACAACGATAATCAGAGCTATTCCAAGCTTAGCAATAATACTTTTCACTTGCGAACATTCATAATTGACTGAGATAACAATTGTAGAACTGTTATATTGTTGAAGGATAACTTAATAATAAATACAACAACTCTTAATCAATACCACAACACTATCAAACTCGAAGACGGAAACAATCCCTCCTCGATCCAATCAGATTGACGTTTTAGATGAAAAAATTGTCTTTGGTTCTAAACAAAACTTCTTAATTAAAATTTGCATAGAAATAATTCTTTTACAATTCTAAAAAAAATGTCTTTCCCAAAACCATCGACCATTTGCACGAGGTCAATCTCCCTATTTATAAAGAATCACTAAGATAAAAATAACTGCTAAACGATATGTTAAGTAAAACAAAAATGACACATGGTAGACTTTATCTCCTCATTCTCTTGAGATCATCTAATTTTTTACTACAGTGGATGATTTCTCTCATACTCTACCCACTTGAAGAAAAGGTCTTCGCATGTGTTTGCATACGGAAACCTATGTTGATCCATTGGTGCAAAGAAGAATTTCTTTATCTCCACTACTCGTTCTCTATACCTGATGAGGTTGACACTTAAGCACTAAAGAAATACGAGGGCTTTGATTGGGTATTCCACAAACTTCTTTACTTGACCTGGATTCATACTTGAAATCTGTGAGATCTCTTCCTCCCATGCTAAGACCTGCTCTACATGTCGTTTGACTATGTCATGCAAATCGGTGAAATTTTATGGTGGGCCGAACTCTTATAGGTCAATGTTTTCCATCTCCCGATTGATATTCTCCCAAATTTTCTCGCACTCTATCCACCTTTCCTATATATTTCATTGAGGTTCTTGGACCATGCTCACCCAGTATTCAGTCGTCTTCTTGATTTGGGAGATGCTTCTATCCATCAATAATCAGATGTCATGCTCTTCCGAGTCTCAACCTTTTTGTACCACACTGATATACTCAATACACTCTAAGGCCTGATGTGCCTTTTCATACCATCTCTCCATGTATTTACAAGTTTCTAGCCCCTTGAGAGTATCTTCTTGAAAATCATCTATACATGTAGTTAAGAGATTTATTTCGCATGTGAATTGCGCATATGTTTCTATGAACTCACTCCTTATGAATACTATTGCCTACATCAAATCTTGATAATACTTCGCTAGATGGCGTAGATGATGCAGCTCATTCTTTGTGGCTGCGAATTCCTTTTCATCCCTTTTCGCTCTGTCCAGTGTTGCATCATTTATATACATTCCCACCCCGATCAACTCAGTTGTATTAACACTTTATGTGTTGAGAAGTGTTTCTTTTGTGGTAATGAGGAGTGTTCTATCAAGTGTGAGCCTCCTTTTCTTCATTTTCCTTCTCATCACAACTTTCCTCTTTCTATAATAAGTGATTGCTTGAATATCGACAACCTCATCCACTGGCTCAAGAATCTTTTGATCTCCCCAGGTCAGAGTGTTGCCTAGGCTTCATGTCATATATATATGTTCTATGACCAACTCTTGTATTTATTTAGGAGGGGGAACTTTTGTATGTCCTGGTGACTCATCCTTCTGTTGGGGTTCGTCGGCTAGTGGAGTCTTGGCTTTAGATGGGGAGAGGGGAAAAGGATCAATAGTTACTTGAGGGTCGGCCATTGAGATGTCGATTTATGGTCATTGTGTTTCTTCTTACTCTTCACCAGAGCCCAACTCAACCTTGGAGTTGTCCTTCTTAGGTTGAATTCCCGATTGGTCGAGAAATTCATTGTTCTGAATGCTTCCATCCTTGTTGTCTCATTCTTTGGGAATTGAGGTAAAAGATTTGGGAGTTGGACCAGATGTTTCCCCTGGTTCTCCCTCCTCTGTTATTGGTACTAGGGTTATGAGAGAAACCTCTGAGCTTTCCTCATCACCATATATAGTAATTAGTCTATGAGGACATTGGGCACATCTGTCACACTTGATGTTCATGTTTCCCCTACATGCATTGTAACAGCAATGCACGACCTTGCCTGTTGTGACATAATGCTTTAGTTTTCTAGATGAGCGGTCTCCTCTAGTGGAGTTGTCTCTGATCCATTTAGGTATTCTCTGAGATGGATTTTGTTGACCAAGATGACCCTTAAGGGTTCTATCAAAGGGTTAATCTAGGGGTCATTTTCTAACCTCTATATAACTATTTGGGCTTCTTCTAGCTACAACATCCTATTATAGCAAGATTTGCCTCACCATTAGTATCTTGCATAGAGGTCCTTTTTCCATTTCCCTATGCAGACTTGCCATCCCGTTTTGATGAATCTAGAGCCAAAAATACACATTTTTCCATATACAAGTTCCCTATCTTCTATACAGCATGTGTATACACAAGTTTCTCCACTACAACCCACGTACATCGAGATTTGTGCCAGAAAATGCAAAAATGGAGTCAGGTTTCCATGTCATGACAGGAGATATCTGATCCTTAGCCCTCCACATACTATAAACGTTCTGACTCGATCCTTCAGTTGCATTTTGAAGACTATAAAAGCACAATTCCGAGATATGGAAAAAAGGAGAAAGAATTCAAATTTGAGAGCAAAGTTACTCTGGAGAAATTACTTCATATTGAGTCTGCATCCCTTTGTCCCTCAAGTCTGAACACAATATTCATCCCCCAAGCTCTTTCCCTATCGTTGATAGAACCTCATTGTCTCTCTCCTATGAGCTTTCCTTTGGTGGAGGATTGAAGTGGTGGAGGCCCAGTTGGAAGGAACTTGGTTTATTGGTTTTGAACCGTGCTAACACGGAAGTCTGTAATGTTGTCACTTATGTTGATCAATTATTAATAGAAATACTCCTTTCCCGTCCTATTGTTATTGTACAAATATATGATTATTATCCATGGGCATGTTTGTAATGTTTATTAATGGATTATGTTATCTAATGTGATAACCCCCTTATATTTTCACTATGTACTTGTTCTGCTCGTTTGTTGAGAACTTGTTGCAAGTATAAAGCTTTGGGTCGAGGTGCTCAATGGTGGAACATCATCGAACGTTGGATTGATATAGGCCTCTTTCTTATCTCGCACATTAGTTTATATACCATATAATGGAATTGAGTTTATTTTTGTAGTCATACCTGTATGTTGTGGTTTACCCTTGGCCATAGAGATTTTTTCCCTCGTAACAGAATTGGTGACTCCACTAGGGAGAGATCTTCCTTTTAAGGGTTGAAGTACTTTTTCTTCTTGCATTGCTTTTTTTCCTTTGTGTTTCTTGTCATATCACTGCTTGACAGATTCTGTTCACTCTGGGTCTGAGTTTTCAGCCTTTTTTCCTTTGCCTTGCCTTGTTTTAAAGCCTGTATGCTCCTTTTGCCTTGGCAGTCGCATATACACATGTGTTGTCTCACTGCAAGCTACATATATATGCACTTGTTTCATAAACAGTCGTGTATACCACTTTCCCTTGCTTGTTTGCTTGGTTTAGTGATTGCTAGGTGGGATTTGATGTTTGTTGAGCCTTCTTAGGTCTCTATAGTGCCTGTTAAGCTTCTCTAGGTTGACAGGAAACCTGTTTGGAGTTGAATTTTTGGGCGTAGTATTTCTGATTTTTTTTCATTTTTGGTTTGTCCTTGAACCCTAGGTTGTTTGCTTGGCTGCTTGGTATTATGTTGGAGTTATTTTGTTTATACACAGTAGAAGTTATATATCAGGTTGCTTTTCACTCCATGCATTTTCTCTTTAATATATTGAAAATACAAAAAAATAGACATTTTTCATTGGTTGGCATTTTTGTATTTGAACCTTTTTCATTATCTTAGTGCATTTAGCGAAATATTTCATTTTACTTCTGAATTGCAGAGTTGAAATTGAAAATTGCACTGTTTTTATTAGCATATCATTCATTGAAAAAGTTAAAGATAGACTTTGCATTATATTCATATTTATTTTCTTGTAGAGTCATAACATCATGAGTTTCACTTCCATACCCTTTTGAGTAATCACAACCAATAAAATTTACGCTTTAAACTAAAATTGATTAGTCACGATTTTATTTTTAGGGTGCACAAACTAGTCTAGGATTTAGGGCCTTGGACTAGGATTTTGTGAGCAAACATCTCCAAGGAAATTAAATCAACATATGTGTCTAAGACAGGGAGTTGAGAAGTCCATTGTATAATTGGTAAGATCAGGAGGATCTGCTCATACTAGAGTTAATCATGAGGTTGAGCGAAGTTAGCTGAAGGGATATCCTATGGATACTCACCTAGAGTTAGAGATATTTCTGTGGATTTATTCATATTTGGGGATCTTGTTAGTACCCATACCTTTGTGAGAGGCGATGTGTTCAAGGTTTCGGGCTTTTCTACCCTTCCCATACAGTGATCTGGACTTACGATTGCTTGCATATGCATTGGTTATAAAGTGGTTTATTAGTTTTAGGTATCTCATAGGTTACTTGCAGTGGTTATTCTTCTTGTACCCTGGGTCAGATAGGGGTCAGACAACACATAGCCTTTATGGAGGATTACCTCTACGAGGGGATCTAACCAATCAGTTATTAAGCCCATGAGGGCCCCTATAACTGATTATGTTACCTCCAAAATTTAGAGAGGAGTCTGAGGTCCCTCTTGGTACACACACATCCACCTTTCAGACTTGTGGTTCCATAAGGATGAATATTGAGACTAGTCTTCAGAACACTGGGAGTTCTTTGACTCCCATACCCACTATAGTTAATGACACCACTTTGACTCCTACAGTCGCTATAGTTGTAGTGTCAGAGGCTTATATTGGTACTATGGCTTGGCCTATAGTTAATGCTTCCTCTCTTGTCTCAAACCCTTTTGGGGGTCTTAATCATTCGTCGGGTTACAATCTTCAGTCCATCCCTATGTCTTCTAGTCCATTTTCTTATGGTATGCCTAACTTCACTTTGCAGTTTTCAACTGCCATCCCAGCTGTTGGCCCTAATGTTAGTCTCAGACTTGGGGGCACTACACCTCCTTACACTCCTTTCCCGTTTGGCGGTTCTCATATCCCTCAAACGAATCCTAATATAGGAAGTGTCCCTGCTTTTAACCCCAGTTCTAATCCTTTGACAGTTGGATGGAACAACCCAACTCATGGACAAGTTACACCCTATATCTGTACCTCCTCGGTGTCGATTCCGAACAATATTTTTTGCATGAAGAATCTACTTCGATCCTCTGGGTTCCCACCTAGAGGAGGTCAGTCTTACACATTGGGAAACCACCAACCTAGATCCAATCCGGATGGGGGGGATTTTTACAATCCTTATCAGAACATTCTTGCTAGAATGATTCCCAACCCACCTTATATGAATCAGCCTGGAAAAGGGCCTTATAATTACGGACAGGGATTTGGTTCTTGCCAGAATCATGGGTGGAATGCAGTTCCCAACACACAATCTTTCGCGGGAGGATGGGGCCAGTTGTTGCAACCTTGTCTCCCTTTTCTAGCCATGCTCAATCTTCCAAACTTGTCTAAGTTAATGAACGAACCAGTGATTCATGATCCCACATGGCCCCCTGTCCCCACCAAACTTCCTTCGGACATTCCAAAGTTTGAGGGTAAGAATGGATAGGACCCTAGTGAACACGTCACTACCTTTCACCTTTGGTGCTCATCTAATTCCCTGAACCATGATTCTATTAGATTACAATTATTTCAACACACTCTCATTGGATTTTCTTCGCAATGGTACATTGAGCTACCTAGGGGGACATATGGGTCATTTAATCAATTGGTGATGGTCTTTCTCAACAACTTTCAATTTCCCATTTTTTATGATGTTGGCCTCAAACTTTTGTTGACTTTACACCAGGACACTGCCACTCACACCTCGGATCATATCCAGGAGTGGTGTAGATGGAGGCGGTTGATTAAGACTCCTAAACCCCTGACCTTTCTCCTAGAATGGTTCCTATAGTCTTTGCACCCTCCTATCTCGAAGGACATTTCTACTTCTGGGGTCTCCAACGTGGAAGAAGCTATCTTTAGAGCCCAATAGATAGATTTAATATATGCTCAGTTTGGGATGTTATATCACCTTCTTCCAGAAGCATCGCGGTCAAATTATGATCCTAGGAAAAAACTCGGACCTCATACCGATTGTTAAGCCCTAATATTGGCTCATTACCCCTTAATTGGGGCATATTACATTAGTAATGTTATTTTATTTATGTCGTMTTTATTACATTAGTTTTAATTATACCTCCTAGTCTCCTATATATACCAAGGAGACATTTTCATTTGGAATCATCTTGTACTTGAACATTTAAGTGGGGTAAAAGGAGGTTTCCCCCTCAAAGAGGCTTATTATCTGAAATTATCTCTTTTTCAAGGTTTTGAGTACTTTTTCTGAGGTTTTTCTATGCTATATTGATATTTGGTTCTTAACATATGGTTTCAAAGCTCAAGGTCTTGGGGTTTCACTGCTACATCTTAGACACCTTGGAATTTTCACTATAACTTTTTTTCTACAATGTTTCAGAAGGAATGGCTTGGAGGATATTTAGTAGACGGATCAAGGTACGTTGGGTTAAAATTTCAGATAATGAAGCCTTATACTTTTGGAGATACAACCTGTACAATATAGGGTTATGGAATCATCCTGAACTGAGTCATCGCGAAATTTTTGCTATAAACATTTTTCTGTAACGTTTCAGAACCTAAACTATGGAGGATATTCACAGAAATTAGTAAGGTATCTGTGGTAAAAAATTCATCTTCTGGTTCATCATAAATTTGTATATACACCCTGTGGAAGATAGGGTATCTAACTAGTCCTATTGACTAGTCTCAAGAAGGTGTTCCAGGTAAAACAATAAAAAATTCTTTCTATAGTATCCAAATTGAGTGGGACTGGTTTCATTGGATTGTGGACAGTCTTTAGTATTTCTGGTACAAGCTTCATAATTTTATATCAATTATTTTGTGTGGGGCATGCTATACAAGTGAGATCTCCTGGAAAGGCCAAAAATCAACAAGTTGTGGGGAAGTTACCATAAATTCCACTTGGTACATCCAATTTTTATCAGGCCTGTGGCATTGCAGAGAATAAATATCACATAACTACATAAAATAAAGTTTCATACCCAGAAGGGCTGAAACTTGGGAGATACAACAGAAGAAAGATTGTCTAGTAGAACCACCTCAAAATCAAGGTTCAAAAGTGATACTTGGCCAACATGCCACCCAAAAAGGGAAATTGTACACCAAATAAGCCTCCATACAATCCTACTTGGACTCTTGATGAAGGTGAAGAAATGCATAGGGAAATAAATGATTTACAAAAGAATATAGTAAAAAAAAATGAACTACAAGAGATGAAAGCTAAGTTGGAGGCAAAGATGGATGGTTTTAAAGAGGAGATCATGGAAGTATTGAAAAATTTTGTAACAGAGAAGACACCTGTAAGTGAAAATGCATCCCATGAAATTCATGACGAGGACACAAGGAAGGTGAATCAAGAATGGAGAAACTCCAACTTTGGGTTGAAGACCATCCACGTTCCTAAGATCGATATAAGGAAGTTTGATGCCAAGGACCCAATCACATGGATACTTCAGATGGAGCAATTCTTTGATCTACATAATCTGTCACATACACAAAAGGTACGAATTGCTTCTTTATATTTAGAACCTAATCAATTTGTATGGTATCGATGGCTTTGTTCTCGCAAATCACTCGTCACTTGGAAAAATTTCACGGAAGAAATGATAGCACACTATGAGGATACAAGGAGCAATACCTTCTTTAGCCAATTGATAAATCTCAAGCAAAAGGGTTCA
>SNQJ01S0003641.1:246821-287743 GCA_010110895.2 Picea sitchensis
GGTGACACTTTGTATCACCAAGGAATAGACAATATCTTGCATCATTTCTTAACTCACAAGGAAGCTGAGTCAGTCCTAAACGATAGCCACAAAGAGGCTTGTGTTGGTCAGCTATCCGGGCTTTTGATAGCCCAAAAAACCCTGCGAGTTGGTTATTTATGGCCTAATGGCTTTAAAGATTGTATCAAAGTGGTTAAGAAGTATCACCCCTGCCAGGTGTTCACTCGGAAAATGTGGTCGCACCCATCCCCTCTTCACCCAATCATTATCGTTGGTCACTTCACCAAGTGGGGGGTAGATTTCATCGATTGCAACCCAACTTTGACTAGCGGGAATAAACACATTATCATGGTCGTCGACTACTTTACTAAGTAGGTCAAGGACATGCCTATCGTAAAATCTGATGGGAAGAATGCAGCCTTCTTCGTGCTCAACCAAATTATCGTCTAGTTTTGTACCCCGAGTGATATTTTCACTGATCATGGCAGTCACTTTCAGAATGAAATGATGGTAGAACTAGCATCTAAGTTGGGGTTTAGACATGGTCATTTATCTCCTTATTACCCCTAGGATAATGGACAAGTAGAGGTCGACAACAAGTCTCTCAAGACCATTTTGAAAAAAATTGTTAGTCGGAGTAATTCCAATTGGAACATCATGTTATATCCTGCGCTTTGGGAATATAGAACATCGGTTAAGACTACCACTGATTTTTCCCCCTTTTAGTTAGTGAATGATGTGGATTCGATCCTTCCTCTTGAATGTGAAATCCATTCTCTCAAATTGTAAGTTGAGCTCCTACCTAACACTTCATATTTAGCATGACACCTTGTGCACTTAGAGATTCTTGACGAGCAACGTCGAGATGCCTTTATGGCTATCGAAGAAAACAAGAAACGTGTCAAGGTTTAGTACGACAAGTTTTTATATCCACGTTTGTATACTGAGGATGACTTGGTCCTCTTGTATGAATAAGCCAAAGAACTGCTAGGGGAAGGCAAGTTTAAACCCATGTGGCATGATCCTTACATCGTGCAACATGTTATAGAAAAAGGAGCCTATGAGCTAGAAGATTATGAAGGGAATAAATTGGTCGAGCCCAGAAATGGGCTCTACTTGAAAAGGTACTACGCTTGAGCCCTAGGCTTGCGAGGAATGCTCTGTATACTAATGTAAATTTAGTGTATATACATCTATTTTCCCCTTTTCTTTTGTCTTTGGCTTGCTTATCGAGTTTTCCCTTTGTTGGCAGATGTCAACAGAGTCTTCGGTCTACCTAGGATTTGCAGATGGAGCCATTCGTCATAAACAAAACTTGGCTTCSATTGCTTGGGTTGTTTACTCACCCAAGGGTCTGTTGGTGTCTTCAGGTGGCGTATGCCTAGGTCCATCCATGAATAATGTGGTCGAATATAGTGCCATCATAGAACTTTTGCACGATGCTATCTCACATGGTATTCKCTCTTTAGAAGTTCACCTAGATTCAAAGTTAGTAGTATGTCAATTGAATGGTCGTTACCGCGTGCGTGATCCTACTTTACTCCGTTGATTCCTATGGGTATGTCTTTTAGAGAGACAATTTGATTTTATTACATATTATCACATTCCTAGGAGTTCTAATCATGTATCTGATGCCTATGATAATTATGTTCTAGATTGGAATTTGTCACATTAATAAAGCAAAGAAAACCATTAAATCAATGTACACATTGTAAGATATAAGCAAAGACGAAGATCCCTTTTTATATATTTCAAAATATGGTATTTATATTACAAAATTGGGGCTAAAACCCTCAATACACATATACGCCTGAGGTGTTGGATGTGTGTCATGGTAGAAAACCATGGCATTTGCGAGACACTGGAAGAGTCATACCCATGCTCTAGGTACACAAACCACCTTTCGTTGCATGGCTTCAGGTAGATCCTCTACCTGAACCATAGGAATCCTCTGTGTCAAACAAGACAGGTTTTCCTGTACATTTTGTAGGACTCTCTCTGCTTCTCCTCCTGCCGCCTCATCTCCCGGGTTCCTCCATCTATTACACAAGTGTCTAGTTAATATTTAAACACCATCAAAAAAAAAAAATTGCTCCTTAAATACAAAAATTTAAAAAAAATGAAATATTTAAAAGCTTGTTACCTCTATCACCGTAGGCAACCCCTAGTGGAAGTGGCATATCTAGATCTCCTCTAAAATATATCCTCGTATAGGGATAGTCATCCAGAGAAATGACTTTCCACCACCATAAGAAGAAAAAATCATCGTTGTAGGGTGTTTATACCCTACCTCCCCTCTGTCGTCTCATGACCTTGATCCACCGTGCCATGGCTGGATCACGTGGTTCTCTAGGAAATATCTCCACTCTAGGTCTCAGACCTGGAATCCACTCGAAAAAGAAGATGCAAAGGATAGAAGAAAAACCCAAAGTTTCGCTTACTCACATGTTTTCACTTTGTCAACTGACCTTTCATATTGGTCAGCAGTGAGGTACACCAATCATAGACAGTGGGCCTAACACACTCTACTACATAAAACATAAGAGGTCTCGATGCTTGATGCAACAAGGACGAACCTATGATCCTAGTAAGAATGAGCACAATGATCTTCAAACTGAGGTTACATATTTCCCATATGGGGACTTGGCTTCCCACCTTGGGAGTCCCTGCTACACAATGGGCATCGATATACTCCTCTATATTCATCCCACTCTCTGCTCCACGTGAATTGAGTTTTACAACCTCCCCTCGGTGTGATAGACCGGTCAAGAAGTAGATTTCCTCTACTTTTATCCTCAATGGTTGTCCATCAAGGATAAATCTTTCGCTATCAGGGTCCCAGTAACCCACCAACATCTCCAACGACCTCACTTGGGCCCTCATTCCTTTGAGAGACCAAAATTTGTACAAGACACACCTTTTTAGAGCCACTTAAGCCACTGGATCTCAATCCATAGCTGCATATACATCCTCATTCTCTCGTTCTATCCATTCCAACACCATCCTTAAAAAAACAAATCAATTTTTGAGTTATAACCCCTCTTTTTGGCCATTTGTGTACCTGTATGCGGCTTTCTTTGCACATAGTCGCGTGTACGGATTAATACATGCTACCTGTGGTTCACACAAGAGCGTATACCTTGTCATACACGTGACCTAAACAAACGTAACCCGCATATACCGAAAATCCTAATTTACGCCCTCAAAAACTAAAAAATTGAAACCTAATTAAAAAATTTAATCCACTGAATTTGAAGAGGATGAGATGAAGAGTTACCTGATCCAGACGGTTCGTGATTTCTTTTCCTAATGCTCCCGCAATCATCATTTGAATCTTGGAGGTATTTTGGTCCAAATCGCACTATTTTGGGTAAAAATCAAAATGATATAGTAATTTTTTATTTTATTACTATTTATAAGTTATTTTTACCCACTTTATATAGTTTCATGCTATTTTTTCACCTAATGGACTAATTTAAGACTGGTTTTGAGCTGGATTTTGTAGTTTTTACTCATTTTTATTGCGGATTTAGACATCATGATTAGTTGTTCATCACTTCGAGAAGGTTTTTTCATAACCTAGCATATAGGATAGGTATCCACTCCATCATACATTTTTTCATTATCCTTCGACTACCATTTTTTACGCCTTCTGTACGAACCCATTTTGCGACACAGAACCTTATGTCTGTTATAAGTAGTGTCGCTAATAAATCGTAGAGACTTACCAAACATGGGTGTCCTAGTTAGATCCCCTTTGTCATTTGGTTCCCATGTCGAGTTTTTCCTTAGGATCAGGAGTCTATTATAACCTAATACATGAATTTATGATGAGCCTCATTTTTCACTTGTGCATATGCGGCCTTATTCCCCGTGGACTCCCAAACATGAGTCTTAATTAAGATATTTTTGACTCATCTAAAAAACCAAAAATATTGCTGAGTGATTTGTCCCTTTCACACTCATTAAATTGGATTTCAAAGGTCATGAGTCTTATTTAAGCTCTTTTCCGACTCATTATCAAAAATAGAAAAGATTTCCGAGTGCACTTGTCTTTTTCACACTCATAAATTGGATTTGAAAAGCTGTCTATTTGGCACAAGTTTACCCCTTTTTCACACCAAGTAGACTAAATGACATAAAAAAGGATATTTTTTGGCGTTATGTTGTGATTGCATCTCATGCCCTCGCTTGCAGTATTGATCCTTTAGTCGGTTCTCGCTTTGCATTATAAACTGTTGTCTAAGCAGTTTTTTCATCCTCAACCAAGTAGAGCCTTGTTTATATCCTTCGTAATTTAACACCCTATACCCTAGAGGGAACATCACCCCAAGTGTCCATCTCCCGCATGCATTTCCTTGCATTGAGCATAGGTAAGTTCCACTACTGGAACTAGTTTTTCTTACTTGCGACACTCATTTCCTCCTCTGTATCATAGCATTCATTTGTTATGAAAAGACAAAAATGGACGGGCGGGAAGGGAGCACTATATTATAATTGGCAGTGGTCGTGTCGCCTTTGAACATAGCACAAAATTATTGAGTCCTTGTGTCATCATAATTTTGGGTTTAGCATGGCCTTAGGAAGCTAATCTCGTTATAGAGTTTTCTCTACCGACTGGTTACTCTTCCAGTCCCTATAGAGAATGTTATTGATGCCTCCTACATCTAATAGTTACACCATAGAGTCTATGCTTCCAGAGTCCACCATACGTCTCATGCTCTTGTTCAAAGGAAGTCTATCAACCCGTGTCGGCCACTCCTCAGAAATCTTGACTTTTCATGTCGGCCATACCCTCAATTTGTCTTAGAATCACATGATACTATGGTCTTATCATGCACCCTGGCCCTACTTTCATCATGCGTAGGTCACCTTGAACCCAACAATCGACATGCCATCATTGGTTGTTGACTGGGCTATTTCCCTTATGTTCGATGGCAAGAAATCTATTCACACTCTGGGATTCATGTAGTGTCTTGGATTCCATTAGCCTTATTGGTAGTTTCCTCACCTTTGTCAACAACTTTCATCATTGTCTTCTATTCAGAGGGTATTTTTCGTATACTGCTTGCATTTGGTACACATGAAATACACACAGGTTTGTTGGTTTGTGAACATGTTCTTCGTCCAATCTCCACCAAATCATGAAGCTCCTTCTTTGTTCCTCGTGATGACTGATGAGAGATGTCTTAATGCTCTCCTTTCAGTGGGTATCTTTCCATATACTTCAGCTCATTTATTTTGGATATGGGACTAGAGTTTTATGAGTACCTTGAGGCTTCCAATCATTAGTGGTAGGCTCTCTCACCATTGACAGATGAGAATACATCAATGTCTCCTAATCAATGGATTTATCAAGTGTTCAACACCGACTCCTTTATTCACACTTGTAGGAATGTACTCGGTGCTTTCATACCTACTTTTATTATTGGTAGGTTGTCTCGCGTTTGTTAATGGTATACCTCAATGAATGGTAATCAAATGATGTCTCATTGTGTTCAACCTCAACTCCTTTATTCACATGATGTAGACTTTCACCCTTGGTGGATAGTGTAGAAGACTTGAAGACATCACTATGTGGCTGCAACTTTCCAGATTTGTCACTTCCTTTTCATTGGACCAGTACCTATTTGACTTCAGTGATCATGGGAGATCAGATTGTACTCCATGGTATACAATTATCTTCAGATTTATTTTGAGATTGGTTTCATTGGGCCTTGTTCGTGACTATGACAACTTTTGGCATACAAATACATTTGTATTTTCCTATTCATGGACATGGACACTTATTTAATATATTTTCCACATGGATCTCCATTGTATTCTTGGAATCCATGTATGCAAAGTCAGTACAGAATGTAATGAGAAATCGAGTTCGTCCAACTGGTTCTCTACCACTCCACTCCACTCCTGGGTTATTTATAATGTATTTTTTCCATCGCAGATAATCCTTTGATCTCACACATTAGGGGGCATATGTTATAGAAAGATTTTCCTCACCATTGCTATCTTGCACAGAGGACCTTTTTCCATTTCCCTATGCAGACTTGGCATCCCTTTCTGAAGAATCCAAATCCAAAAATACACATTTTTCCACAGATATGTGCCCTATCTGCTATACAGCATGCATATATGCAGGTTTCTCCACTACAACCCACGTACATCGAGATTTGTGCCAGAAAATATAAAAATGGAGTCTTGTTTCCATGTCACGATAGGAAATCTCTCATCCTTTTGCTTCCACATACTGGAAACGTTCTGACTCAACCCTTCAGCTGCATTTTGAAGACTATAAAAGCACAATTATGAGCTATGGAAAAGAGGAGAAAGCATTTGACTTTGAGAGAAAAGTTACTCTAGAGAAATTACTTCATATTGAGTCTGCATCCCTTTGTCCCTCAAGTTTGAACACGGTATTCAACCCCCAAGCTCCTTCCCTATTGTTGAGAGAACCTCATTGTCTCTCTCCTATGATATTTCCTTTGGTAGAGGATTGACGTGGTGGAGGCCCAGTTGGAAGGAACTTGGTTTATTGGTTTTGAACCATGCCGACACAGAAGTTTGTAATGTTGTCACTTGTGTTGATCAATTATTAATAGAAATACTCCTTTCCCGTCCTATTGGTATTGTACAAATATATGATTATTATCCATGGGCATGTTTGTAATGTTTATTATTGGATTATGTTATCTAATGTTCTAACCCCCTTATATTGTCACTATGTACTTTCTCTGCTGGTTTGTTGAGAAATTGTTGCAGGTATAAAGATTTGGGTCGAAGTGCTCAATGGTGGAACATCATTGAACGTTAGATCGAGGTAGGCCTCTTTATTATCTAAAACATTAGTTTTTATAGCATATAATGGAATTGAGTTTATTTATGCAGTCATACCTGTCTTTTGTGGTTTACCCTTGGCCATAGAGAGTTTTTCCCTCGTAATAGTTATGAGTGAACCCTTTCAGCTTTCCTCATCACCATATATGGTAATTAGATGTATGAGGACATTGGGCACATCTATCTCACTTGATGTTCATGTTTCCCCTACCTGCGTTGTAGCAGAAACCGACGACCTTGCCTATTGTGACATAATGCTTCGATTTTCTAGATGAGCAGTCTCTTCTAGTGGAGTTGTCTCTGAGCCATTTAGATATTCTTCGAGATGTATTGTGTTGACCAAGATGACCCTTAAGGGTTCTATCAAAGGGTTAATATGGGGGTCATTTTCTAACCTCTGTATAACTCTTTGGGCTTCTTCTAGCAACAACATCCCTCTCCTCTATGCCTCTATGGTTTCCACATCTCAGTTTTCTTCCCTAACCCTAAGGGCTTCTTGAGCTATATGTTCTATCATTTTGAACTGCTCATCCATTGTCATTGCTTTGAATATCATCATATTCAGGTTATCCTTTCTTTGGATCACCTCCTCCTAGTCCTGAGCACCCTCTGTAAAGATTTTGTCTTCAAAATTATCATGGGAATACAATCAATAGGAAGATACGTGTGACACATGTTGGGGTACTTGGCCCCTTGGGTCATGTTTGTGAAATTGGACAGTGGGGAATATATATTCCAACTGGCTCAAACCCTCTTGTTTTTCTTGTGGAGTATATTTTACCATGTAAAACCCTATATGAAAGCCATAGGGTATGAATGCTCTCTTTTTTTCCTTTACTAGAGTGGCATTATAGCCTTGTAGAATGGTTTGATAACCTATTTCTCCAACAATGATCTAGTTTGGGACATAAGTGGGGAGTAAATGTGGCATGCCAATGGTCCCAAACACTCTGATATAGGTGGTGGTTTCTTTCAGATAATATTGTTGGTTGTAGAGCCTGATTATCTTCCTGATTCAGAGGTATTTGTTTGCAGCCGTGTTTATACCCCATGAAGACTTCATGCCCCAGAATAATTTCCACTCCTCCATGCAGGGTAGTGCAGAGGGGGGTTACCCACTCTGTGGGATCCATCCCCCTAGCTGGGGTGTCCAGGGGCAAGTGGTCCCCTGGTGAGGGTTTAGGGGCGAAGCCCCTGATGGAAAAAATACCTTGTAAACGTTTATTGTAATTCCATGGTAAATATGGACCATTCATTATAAGGTCGCATATATGACAGTATAAGTTATGTTAGGGTTTTTTTCCCTAGAAGGAAACCCTATTTTATGAGGGAAATGTATTTCCACTATGTAAAATCGTGAATATTGTATTCTAAGATAGGAGAGTGAGAGAGAAAGAAGAGGAAGTTACAGTGGGTTTGTTGTAGGTTGTATCCCTTCATTTGATTGATAATAATAAAGGAAGGACCTGGAAATTTATCTAGTAGACGTAGCCCACACTGGGTGAACCACGTATATTTGTGTCTCTATTGTATTGTGTATCTTTTGTGTTTTATTTATACATTATTTTTATTTATTTCTCCACGATCTTGCTTTTATAACAACCGGTATTAGAGCTAAAGGTAATGCGTAGGAAAAGAGGGTTCTTGGTTCAAGTGGGAGAAATGGAAGAAGATGGAAAGTTTAGGGTTGAGAAATTTAGCGGCCAAAACTACCTGTTATGGAAGATGCATATGGAAGATTGTTTATATTAGAAGGATCTATTCCTACCATTGGGTGGAATTGAAAAGAAGTTGACGGCCATGAATGGTGAAGAATGAGAGGTTCTTGATAGAAAGGAACTAGGAATGATACGACTGATCCTGACAGCGTTGGTGGATTTCAATATTTTGAAAGGAGATTATGAATTCATTGGCTAAATTGTATGAAAAACCCTCAACGTCCAATAAGGTATTTCTAATGAAGAGATTATTTAATATGAAGATGTCAGAAGGTGGGTCTATTGCAGAACATTTAAATGAATTTAATACAGTTACTAATCAACTAAGTTCTGTAAAAGTGGACTTTGATGATGAGGTCATGGCTCTTCTAATATTGTATTCATTGCCAAAAAGATGGAATGGCTTGGTCATGGTTGTAAGTAACTATTTCTCTGCTTCAAATACTTTAAAATTTGATGATGTTGGTTATGTTATCCTTAGTGAGGAAATGCAACAAAAAATCACAGGTGAGACACCAAGTAATGTGTTGAACATGGAGAATAGAGGAAGACAAAAGGATAGAGGAAAGAGCTCAAGGAAACCTATGAATTCTAGGAAGGGAATATCCAAATCCTGATTTGGAAAGATAGAGTTCTAGAATTGTGGGAAGAAAGGACATCTGAAGAAATACTGCAGAGCTCCAAAGAAACAAAGAGATGGACAACAAGATAAAATATAGGAAGCAAATGTAACAGGTGATGTGTTACAAGATGCTTTGATTCTTTCTATCGATAATATTTATGAGTCTTGGCTAGTATATTCAGGGGATTCATTTCATGCCACACTCCATATGAAACATTTTCTAGATTATGTTCAAGGTGATTTTCGATAGGTTCATTTGGGTGATGATGCACCATGCAAAATTGTTGGAATGGGAAAGGTAAAAATAAAGCAAAGAAATGGAAACCAATGGTTGTTGAAATTGGTAAGACATGTTCTAGATCTAAGGAAAAATCTAATTTCAACATGGAAGTCAGAAAGTGAAGGTTTTCTATCCATATTTACAGATAAGGTGTGAAACATCACCAAAGGATCATTGGTGATAGAAAAAGGAGAGAAGGTAGGTACATTGTATTTATGTACTAGTAATATTGACTCTTCTATCTATTTAGATTCTATAGGAGTGGATACAACACTATGTAATCATAGGCTTGGAAACATGAGTGAGAAGGGGATGCAGATACTTCACAAAATAAATTTATTGCCATATCTTAAAGAGATTGATTTGGATTTATGTGAGCATTGTGTTTATGGAAAATAGAAGAGAGTCAGATTTCTCAGAGTCGAAAAAGAAAAGAAGAGTGAAAGGTTATAGCTTGTGCATACATATGTATGGGCACTAGCTTAGGTATCATCTCTTGGTGGATCTTGTTATTATGTTACTTTTATTGATGATGCAACTAGAAAATATTGGGTTTATTGCATTCAACAAAAATCTGATGTTTTTGATACTTTTAAGAAATGGAAAGCATTGTTTGAGAATGAGACACGAAAAAGGTTGAAGTGTCTCAGATCAGACAATGGAGGTGAATATTGCAGCAAGGAGTTTGATGATTATTGTTCATACCATGGGATTCGTAGAGAGAATACAGTTCCAATAACACCACAAGAAAATGGTGTGTCAGAAAGGATGAACAGGACAATCATGGAGTGTGTAAGGAGTATGAGATTTCGTGATGGTTTTCCCTTACAGTTCTAGGAAGATGTTGTAGATATTGTTGTTTACTTAATAAAAAGAGGACCTTCAAGCTCTTTGGATAGGTAAAATTCCAGAGGAGTATGAGATTTCGTGATGGTTTTCCCTTACAGTTCTAGGAAGATATTGTAGATATTGTTGTAGATGGTAGAATTCTAGAGGAGGCATGGACAGGTAAAAAGGTAAGCTATTCTT
The DNA here is from genome assembly GCA_010110895.2 of Picea sitchensis. NCBI lineage: Eukaryota > Viridiplantae > Streptophyta > Pinopsida > Pinales > Pinaceae > Picea > Picea sitchensis. The sequence goes on from SNQJ01S0003641.1 coordinate 257,305, forward strand.
TTTTGAAGACTTTCAGTTGTGAATCATTTGTCCATATTGATAAAGAAAATAGAACAAAGCTTGAGGCAAAATCCAAGAAGTGTACCTTTATTGGATACAATGTTAATGATTTTGGTTATCTCTTATGGGATTATGAAAATAAAAAAATCATTAGGAGTAGAGATGTCATATTCAATGAGAAGGTTGTCTACAAAGATCAGTTGCAGGGAAAGAAATAGGAAAAAGAAAAATCAGAATACACAATGCTTGATGAGATCACTGAAAAATAAATTCCAAAGGAACCAAAATATGGAAATGTACAAGAACAGTAGTAGCAGGTACCTCAAACTCTTGCAAGTGTTGTTAGAATATCTACCAGGTTAAGTAGACCCCCTGAACAATACTCTCCTTCATTGTTTTATTTATTGTTGACTGATTCTGGTGAACCAGAATGTTATGAAGAGGTAATGCAGGTAGAAACCAAAAAGAAGTGGGAGCAAGGCATGAAAGAGGAAATGCATTCCTTCGTAAATAAATAGACTTGGGACTTGTTTCAGCTACTTGTAGGAAAAAGAGAATTACAAAATAATTGGGCTTACAAGTTGAAGGAAGAAGATGTAGGAAAAAAGTAGTACAAGGCTAGACTTGTTGTAAAGGGGTTTGGACAAAAGAAAGGTATAGATTGTGATGAAATATTTTCTCATGTTGTTAAAATGACTTCAATTAGGAATATTTTAAGTATTGTGGCAGTATAAGATTTTCATCTTGAACAGTTAGATGTAAAAAAAACTTTTCTCCATGGGGATTTGGAGGAAGAGATTTATATGCAATAGCCATAGAGGTATAAGGTAAAAGGGAAGGAGAATTTGGTATGCAGGTTTAAGAAGAGATTGTATGGCCTAAAGAAAGCTCCAAGTCGGTGGTATTTGAAGTTTGACAGGCTTATGATGGAACAAGGTTATAGTAGATTTCATTCTGATCACTCTGGTTATTTTAAAAGGATGGAAAATGGAAGCTATATTATCTTTCTATTGTATATAGATGACATGCTTGTTGCAGGGTCTAATATGAAGGATATAAATGTGCTCAATAAGAAATTAGCTAATTCATTTGTGATGAAGGACTTGGGTGCTGCAAAGAAAATCCTTGGTATGAGAATAACAAGACACATGAAAAATCACAAATTGATATTGTCTCAGGGTGAGTACATAGAGAAGGTGTTGGAGAGGCTTAGAATGAAAAATGAAAAACCAATTATTACACCTTTGGCCAGCCATTTCAAATTAACTAAGGAAATGTGTCCCAAGACACAGGGGGAGATAGAATACATGTCCAGTGTCCCTTATTCATCAACAATTGGCATCGCGATGTATGTGATGGTTTGCACAAGACCAGATATTACACATGCAGTGGGAGTTGTGAGTAGATATATGAAAAATTTAGGTAAAGAACATTGGGAGGCAGTAAAGTGGATTCCCAGGTATTTTAGAGGTATTTCTACTCATGCATTATGTTTTGAAGGTGTAGACATTGTTTTATAGGGATATTTTGATTCAGATATGGCAAGTGATAAAGATAGTAGGAGGAGAAACACGAGGTATGTTTTTACTATAGGTGGAACAACAATGAGTTGGATTTTCAAACTGAAAAAGGTTGTTTCACTTTCAACAACAGAATCATAGCATGTTGTTGCTACAAAGGCTAGTAAAGAAATAATTTGGTTACAGAAGTTTATGGAGGAATTGGGAAAGAAGTAAGAGAATAGCAGGTTGTATTGTGATAGTGAGAGATCCATTCATATTGCAAAGAACTCATCCTTACATTCAAATACTAATCATATACAACTCATGTACCATTTCATATGATCCATCTTGGAAAATGGACATTTGAAGTTGGAAAAGATACACATTAGCCAAAATCCTATAGACATGTTAACAAAGGGAGTAACCAGGGAGAAACTGAGTTCCTTCTCAGTTTCAGTTGGTCTTCAAGAATTAAGATGAAGATGAGAAATTTTCCAGGTCCAAGAAGGATCATATTCCATCATATAAAACAGCCTTGGAGTTGTTGAGCTCAGTCTCCAAGTGGGATATTGTTGGTTGTGGAGGTTGAATATCTTCTTGATTCATAGGTATTTGTTTTCAGTCGTGTTTATACCCCATGAAGACTTTAAACCCCGGAATAATGTACACTCCTCCACGCGGGGGAGTGCAGAGAGTTACCCCCTCTGTGGGGTCCATCCCCTCGGTTGGGGGGTCTAGAGGCAAGCAGGCCCCCGACGGGTGTTCTGGGGTGAAGCCCCTGAAGGAAAATTTTCCTTGTAAATGTATATTGTAATGTCATTTTTAATCTAGATCGTTCATTATAAGGTCACAGATCTGAGGGTAGAACTTATGTTAGGGTTTTTTTCCTAGAAGGAAACCCTTTTTTATGAGGGAAATGTATTACGGCTATGTATCATCGTGAATATGGTATTCTGAGATGGGAGACTGTGACAGAAATAAGAGGAAGTTACAACGGGTTTGTTGTAGGTTGTATCCCTTCATTTGTTGGATAATAATAAAGGAAGGACCTAGAAATTTCTCTAGTGGACGTAGCCCACACTAGGTGAACCACGTATATCTGTGTCTTTATTGTATTATGTATCTTTTGTGTTTTATTTCCTTATTATTTTTATTTTATTACTCTGCGATCCTATTTTTCTAACAGGTACCAATGGCCTAATTTTGAAATCATTTTCTTACCTGTTGTCATAAGCCTTGGGCCTTTTTTCTTAAAAATAATGAAATTTAATCGAGCTATAAATTCATCGCATATGAGGGTGTAAGATTTCTTGTACCTGTTCTCCGAAAGAGTGTTGAAATAGACATGCATAGGTAGCTCTGAAACATGCCATCTCAAATTCATGCCTAACAAGATGTTCATTGCGTAGATCACGTTCAATGAGTGTGATGCATTATGAAAATATGGTGTTTCTCCATTCTTTGGTGTTTGGGATTCCAATATGTTGGTGCTCAATTGTTTCGAAATGATCGCTCCCTGGTTGAAGCTGCTACCAGAGATTGCCATAGTGTATGCCAGGGGAATCCATGCTTCCAAAAACTTAGGGAAATCCCTTTCCCTGTATAATCGGCATATCAGAGCCATCAGATAAATATATGTCTCTATGAGATTGGTCATACCATACCAGCTGTTTCTCATGTTTGTAAACTTCTTATATTTTTTCCACCATGAGGCCATCAACCTACTGGTGTCATGGAACTCATAATATTTTACCACAAAATCAATATTCAATCTTTCCTTTGGGTCTCTGACTTTATAGTATTTCTAGACCTCTATTGGGATTAAAAAACCCAATGCAACCACCATTTTCATCATTTACCATGATTTCGTTGCATCCGTGTGGTCGATTATCCACCCCGGGGTTACAATGCAAGGCAAGATCGTAGTTCGACAGGATATCATCTGCAGGCAGGATCGTTGAATGTTCAGGAATACTTGGTCATTGAACATTCTAACGTTTGGGTCACTGTGTAGTTTAAAATCAGGGTAATCTTCCCGGCTGATTCTGTTAAACAAATCTCCCCATTGCGGGAGCACCAATTTTGATCCGGTGCTTGCCTTTGTGTCATTGAATGTAGGAGGTTGGGAAAACACCCTTTTGGTAGACGTGTGGATGATTGTTTCCACTTTAGTGGAAAAATCAAGTTGTCTAGAAATTCCAGATGAAGATCCTTCACCGACCTTTGCTTCTTTTAGTTTTGGTGCTCTCAACGAGTACCTAGTCGTTGGCTTCCTTGGGGGCATTTTTCTTGCACAAAGAATAGAAAAAGATAAGGAATTGCGGAAATGATACTGAAATATAGACAATGGTGACTGTCGAAATTATACAAATGATTCATACCTCCTCTTTGCACAAGCTTAACCTGGCTTAGAATTCTGAAAATCGACTGTGAGCTCTTGAAATGCTTTCTCGCTTCTTCAACTGCTTCAGGAATGAAAGACTTGTGTACAAAATGTTGCGTTTGAACTTGTATTTACAATTTAAACATAGAGCATACTTACCTTGTCATGTAATTTCTTGAATTCAAGGTGTAAATCAGGTCTGCACAATCCAAGACCAAGATCTGAATCATGCTCGGGATTAAATGCAATCACAGGATGGCAGCGCAGGAATGGGGTACTACGTATTCCATCGACGGTTTCAAGCCCCTATTATTTGGTCGATGCATGGGATAGTAACGTGTGTTGATCAAAGCATTAATTGGCCTATTCCATAAGAAAATTTGATCTTATTTTTTTCCGAACGGGTCCCATCATATCGTCGATGTCCTTTCGGTCCACTGTTTTAAACAAGTGGATTGGCGTCAACATTTTAATTAGACAACGTTTGTTAATACGAACGTGAAATCTTTGATGCCAACTTGGACTGTTGTATAGTGCTGATGTGGAAATGTTGACCTAGAAGGGCGGTCATGACACATGGCATTTTATTTTGTCTCCTTTGTTAAAAAAATTCTTTGGAATCGGGGATTTTCTTTAGACATGGCCCTAGGAACCCTAGCCTATCCTACCGACGCTGAGACATGTTGAGGATTGATGATCGATGAGTCTCTATGGTCATTGTTTCATGATTTCATCCCTCGGAGTTCACTGATGTCGAAAACATATTACCGATAGATGATCGATGGTGTGTCCAAGTAAAACATTTCCATAGTTTAAGGTTTTTTTCGGATATCAGCGACCCTGAATGTATCGACAATTGACGATGGGAGGTTTGTTAGGTGTGTTGATGTTAGTGTTTTCCTTTTTGAACTTCCTCGATGTCGATGGTGTATCGAAGATATTTGGACAACTTCTTCGCAAGATATAATCAGTGATCAACACACCCACTCTTCCATTCTCCTAATGTCGATAATATATCGATGATCGACGCTTTTTGTTGTCATGTGGTCGATTTTACTGCGCAGATCATGTTGATGTCGATAATAGGTGCATGGCTGAAAATTTTAGTTGTGTATACTTAGTTAAAAATTCCAAGTCCACTTAATAAGAGAGGTTAATCTATTCAACAAATCCAAACTAATCCAAATGTGATCGATGATAAAAACATAGGAACAAAAAACTTTATGATCCCTACAGAACTGACTCAATTCAAAAAGAGAGAAAAAAAAAGGTGGTACCCAAAAGAGAAAATTTTCACAAAACTTTTAGGGTGTGTTGAGCGGTCAACAAATGGTGATTCTCTGGGCGAAAACAACATCTCTAATCCTTCCTTCGGGCTTATCTTGTGCATAACCTTTTTGAGAAACTATCTAGTTTTGCATTCAACAGAGTATTTCCTATCAATGCATACACAACTTCCCAAGTTCATGAATTTGGATCCACCTATGGAGTTCAACCCCTTTTCCACCTTTGTTCCTCTTGACCATGACCCACACCCTTCTTTGACAAGAGTTAGGTAATGAATCCACTATATTGAGGCCATTTTTAGTTATTATTATTCCCTCTCTATGGTGTTGCTCCACTGCCAGCGAGCATCCATAGCCCCGACGAAGTCACCTCGATATCACAGACCTTGATCTGCTACCAGTGAGCTTCCATAGCCCCGACAGAGTTATTTTCATACCCTCTTGGAGTTTGCACTCCTTTTAATATAGATCATTTTCTTCTGGCAGAAATGCCATGAGTGAGTCAGAGAGGAGGACGTTTGTTATTTTCAAGGACAACCTGTTAAGGTGAAGCCCTTCCTAACTTTGTTTAGAGGTACATGTGATCCTTTACAACTATCCATCTTTACCTTTGGGATTTACAAGACCACCAAGAAAATATTTCATCACTTACCAAGGTAGTATGAATGCAAAGACAAGATACAGATCTCCTTTGAAACTTTGTATTTACCCAATGTCCCTTATGTTGCATGTAAGTGTAGGTTAGTAGCAGAGTCTGCTTCACCATATTTATTAAAGTCAACCATTGCTTTACAGAACACAACTTAATTACAAGAAGATAACAAGAAAAAGAAAAAAAGAAAAAAAAAAAGCAGTTTGCAATCAACCTACCCTAAACCTACACACTTATCCTAATCAAAATATATGCTAAAAGAAACATAAACAAAACATAAAAACACACATTTGTTTTAAGAGAAGTGTTGTTTTAAGGCTTGTCCATTCACCGGGAGGGTGTTGGGTTCCCCCATCAGATTTTGTAACCAGTGTGTGTTTGCCCCAATTTTCTCAGATACCTAGAAAGGTCTAAGCCAGATATTTTGAAATTTTGAGTGTTCTCCTTTAGACTCGTATGCTTTATCCCATTTAAAAACTTGGTCCCCTACTTCAAAAAAACATTCTTTGGCCTTATGTTTGTCAAACCATATTTTAACTGTCTTTTGATGAGCAGTGACCTTAGATTTATCCTTTTCTCTTTCTTCATCTAGCATGAGAAGGGTATCAATCTTTTGTTGTAGAGCGAATGAGGTTTGACCTCTCGATGCCTGGGTGAGCTATAAAGATGGAAGATAAAATCGTTTGGAAGAATGAATTATTTCCCATATACCAGAAAGTACAGAGAGTTTCCTATGGCTTCGTTAGGTGTTACTCTATCGGCCCATAGGGCATTATGAAGTGAATTATACCAATTCCTCTGATTTTCAACAATTGTCTTTTTTTAAATTCTTACCAGGTTTTTGTTAGTTGACTCTGATACCCCATTCCTTTGTAGATAATAGTCTGTAGAGTGTATTATTATAATCCCTTTATAAAGGGTGAATTAGTTCAAGCATATGGAAGAAAAGTAAGAAGCATTGTCAAAAACGAGGACGAAGGGTAGTCCAAACCTCGTTATCACTTGTTGTTCTAGAAATTGTATTACTACCTTTTCATTAATGTCCATGAGAGGGATAGCATCCATCCATCTTGTAAAATATTTTGTAGAAGTCAAGATATATTTATGTTGTTTTGAAGAATTGGGAGTAATTTATCCTATGACGTTTATTCCCCACTTCTCGAATGGTCTGGATGTAGTCACCGGCTGGAGTTGAATGGCTGCTCTCTTTTCCCTGCCGATGCTCACTTGGCAAGTTTTACATTTCTTGGAATATGCATGAGCGTCCCTGAAAAGGTGGGACAATAATAACCAGCCCTTAGTATTTTATGAGTTGTTTTTTCTCCTGCAAAATTCCCACCTGTTGGGTCCTTGTGGAGTTCTCTCAGCACCTTTTCTGGATCATATTATTCAAGAAATTTAAGCAGTACTCCATCATAGTTTAAGCAGAAAAGCACATAATTTATGAGGATATATTGAGCGGATTTTAACCTGAGGGCTCTCCTTTCTCTAGGATTTATATTTTTGGGACAAGACCCATGATGCAGAAGATAAAACAGGTTTCCATACTAGGATTCTTTCCCGGGAGGTACGTATAGGGATTTTCCGCACCATAATGATAGCTCATTTTTCCAACTGGGGTCTTCTGCATTAATAAGATCTTGGGCCTATACAACTAGTTTACACAATCCTTGTCATTTGACTATTTTGGAAGGTTTTATGTCTAGATCAAATTCCTGAACGAATTCCATTAAATTTCCCCTCCTTTCTCTAATTTCCTATTGGGTGAATAAATATCTGACTGTGGGGTGAGGGACTATGACTTTGGTGTGATTCTTCAAGATATATGATACGAAATGCTTGACTACTTTATATACTACGTAAGAATTTTTTTCTATAGCAAGGTAGTTTAGTTCAGCCCCTTGAAGGTTGGTGCTCATAAAAGATATTGGTGCCTCATTGTTTTCATCATCCTTTTGGGCAAGTACTGCAGCCAAGGATTGGTCAGAAGAAAAGCTATAAAGGAAAAAATCCTTTCTAAAGTCAGCGCTTCACAGCACTGGTGCTTGGGATATTGTAGTCTTTATGTTATTAAAATATCCTCTCCTTTCTTCATCCCATTTAAACTCTGCATCTTTGCGAACCATTTTTTGTAAAGGTTTAATAGTTTTAGTGAAGTCAGGAGTAAACATTCTCATAAAATTGATCTTCCCAAAAAACAATTGCATGGCCCTTTTATTGTGAGGCAAAGGAACTTGAGCTATTGATTTTATCCGCTCAGGGTGGATGCTAATTCCTCCTTGATATATGATGTGACCTAATAATTTTCCTTCCTCTACACCAAAGATGGTTTTCTTGGGGTTCAAAGATATTACATATTTCCTACACCTTTCAAAAATCTGAGTGAAATGTTGAATGTGGTCTTCCTTGTTTTTTGAGTATATTGTTACGTCATCTAAATAGACTACCACACACTTGTTAATAAATCCCCAAAAATCTACGTCCATGGCCCTCTAGAAGGTTTATCCTGCGTTAATCAACCCGAAGGGCATGCGTTTACAAGAAAAGGTTCCCCACTTAGTTTGGAAGGTATTATTTAATCGATCATATTCTGAAACCAGGACATGGTTATATCCCGAGAAATTGTCTAGGAGGGAAAAAAATTCAGAGACGGATATTGTCTGTAGGAGTTGTTCCATGGGTGCGACTAGGTAGTTATCTTTTTCTGATGGTTTGTTAAGGTTTATAAAATCCACACATAGGCAGATCTCCCCAGAATTTTTCATGATAGGCACCAAATTGGCTACCTAGGTAGAGTGTCTAACATGAAAGATAATCTTGGAATCTAACAATTTCTTCAACTCTTGATACATCAAAGGTTCCAGAGATGGGTGATACTTCCTAAGTTTTTGTTGGAAGGGTTTTACTCCAGATTTTGGAGGGATTGTGTGTTGGATAATGCATAAGTTTTTAATTCTAGGTAGGACCACGCAAAGACATCTTGATATTCTTTAAAAACAATTGAGGTAAGATTTCTTGTCTTCTTTGGACATTGTTTTACCTAGATTTACATTCTTGGGGTTTTCATGGGTTCCTAGGTTTATAGTCTCGTATATAGGACATGAGCTCCATGTTTTTGCATTCTTTGACCCTCTAAATATTTCCCTTAGGTAGAAAAGGTTCTCCAAATTGGCCACCCCTTTAGGTATCATGTGAAACTTTGGTTTATTATCAGAGTGATATGTTCCCTTCTTCTGTTTGTGGAGAGTTGATTATGTGAGTAGTTCCCATAATATTTTGTCATCAATGGAAAAATCCTTAAAATTCTCTTGGTTAGTTAGGAAATCTACAATTTGTTCATCCTCTTCAAAGAATTTATAATTAGAAATGTTGTTAGGCACTGACGGTTTGTAGAGAAATTCCACTGTGAACATAGATGCTTCATAATCTTCTAAAGGATATAATTTCGAGGTTGTGGTGGCTAAGGAATTAGCAAGAGTATTTTTTGTCCTGGGAATAGCAGTAATGTTGAAGGCTTCAAAATTTTCTAGTACTCGATGTACCTCTTCTTGGTAATTTATCAAGTGATTTGAATTGCAATGGATAGTATTCTTCACTTTCCTAACAATAATTTCGAAGTCTCCAAAAACTTCCAATTCCTTAATGTTTAAGTCTATGGATTTCTTCAGTCCCTGAACTAGAGCTTCATATTCAATAGTGTTATTGGTGCATTCAAATTCTAAGTTGTAGGACAAGAAGTTCTAATTCCCCTTTGGTTTAATGAGAATACATCCTGCTCTCGACCCTTCTTGCGATTTATACCCATCAAAGTACAACGTCCAAACTTGTGAGGAAAAATTAGTAAATTCTTCAACCTTAGTCATTTTCTCACCTTCATCTTCCTTGTCTGATGCGCCCGACAGAGGATCCTGACAGAATATGATTTATTCTGCGGCTATTGGTAAATTTTATTGAAAGGTCATTTCATAGTTTGAGTGAGAGATACATCAGACGAGAGAGGGAAGAAATTGTGGAAATCATAATCACAGGAGTAGTTTCTTAACAAAGGGAAATCTATGGACAAGGGTTCGTTGAGAGTTTCTAAATCGATAATAGTGCGTTTGAGATATATTTCCCTATCGATCCTAATCATGTTTGTATTTCCTTTTAATGGAAACCATAGGTGATCCTAGTCCGTACTAAAGTATCCATTTAATTTCTCAGACCAATCTCAGTTAATTGACAGTCCATAGGCCTCTGGGATGTCTACTATGATTATGTCAATTACTTCAACAAATTTTGGGAGTGTAGCCATTTTGATCATGACATATTTAAGTTCCTCGTTAACCTTCACCTAAGTCTTATCTAGTTTTATAATGTGTTTATCACTTTTGAGCAGGGTTACATTCAATTTCTTGCATATTGACAATGGCATGATGTTGGAGGATTCCCCTAAATCGATCAGGAAATTATGTAGGTTTTTGTTAAAGACTTCAAATGTTAAAAGGAAAGGAGGAACAAAAGGATTTCCTCTTTTTTCTAAAGAGCAATAATTCATCTAGGTTAGTGCTTGTCATAGGGGCTTATATTGATTTTAAGGCATGTAACAAAAAATCATTTTATTGGGGAATCCTACACATGTCCATGAAAGACAAATTAGCCTTCATATTCTTCAATTCCTCCACTAAATTATGTGTGTGTATGTTGGTGGGATTCTTTTAAGAAGAAAATAGGGGTTTTGGGTGATCGATCACTTGATTCCCTCTAGATAAATGAGTACTGGTGGGATTAGTTTGGACCGGTTGAATTCTACCACACATATGCACAGCTAGGACTTTAGCGGGAGGTTCCTGTATTTCAACGATGTTGTTGAAAGGAATTAGTTGGTTGGAATCCCATAACAGCATGGTTGTCTCTTTTGGTGGCTCATGACTTTCCTGATCAATGGAGTTTATTGTTGATCCACTTGGTTGTTCAGTTAGGGAGAATTCATCTAGGAATTCAATTATCCATTAAATTCATAGTGTCCACCCATCGACGTCAGTCCCTTTCTGAGTGATTCTCTTGGTGGTATGTGCAGAAAGAGTCAGATGCTACAATTTCTAAGTCAATGTTTAGGTTAGCTAGGGGAGGTTCTATAGATTTGAAAGGTGGATTTATTTTAAAAATGGGTTTATAAGGTCTTTGATTTTGGTTTCCCTCCCCAACACTTCTTTTCATATCTATTATCTCATTGGAGATTTTTTTGATCATCCACTGCAAGTTTTCTAGATCTCCTCCTTCTTTATCAGGACCTAGTTCTGTTTGTTTTACCGGGGGTCTTGTTAAAAAAAGTCCTCTCTAAGGTAGAGGTTGGGTTTCTTTCTTTGTTAGTGAGATTTTACCTTCTTTGCATCCTTTCATTTGGAATTCAATAATTTTAGATTCCTTGAAATTTTCAGCTAGGGTTTGTTTGGAATCCCTTTTTATGAACATGAATATGGAAGCACAGAGAGCGTTAGCATATACCTCAATCTGCAACTCCTCGGTAGGTTTAGGTTTGGGTTGAAATTTGTTCAGGATAGTGGTAACTCATTGGTTGAAATATTTAACCTTCTCTTTTGGACTCATGGTGGTGACGAAAAGTTCATCCATTAAAGCTCATGTGGTGGTTTCTTCTACAAATTTGTCTAAAAAATATTTTTGAAACTTCATCTAGCTAGTTATGGATCCAAATGGAAAGTTAAAATACCAAGTCAGGGATGAATTCTCAAAGGTATAGGGGAAAATACTACACACTAGATCCTCATGTTGTATGTTCATCAATATTATAGCTAATATGAACTTCTTGATATGGTTCTCAGGCAATCCAGAGGTTTCGGGGTCAAATGTGGGGAGTAATTTTTATGGATGTCAGGGTAGGTTATGCACCCATCCTGGGATTGCAAGATCATCTCTGGAAAACCATGGTTGATTATATTGAGGTTGATTTCCCCTTTCTTTAATGGTGTCATTATTATCCTCCATGTATTCTGATTTAGAATTTGACCAATCCGAGTGAGACCCTTCCTCATCAGATTCAAAATCGTCAGGTTCAGAGTAGTTACTAGTTGGTGTTTCGGGGATCCGATTAAAGTGTTTTTCGATCTCAGTGAGGTTTAAATCTATCATGTCTTCTACTGTGTGAACAAAAACCTAGTCATGGGTGTGAACCTAGGTAACGCTCGAATTTTCCGAGCGTAAGCTCTTGTGATTCTTCTGAACTAGTTCAACTCCTCATGGGGGAGAGCATAAGGTATTTCGAGGAATATGTGTTCTACTTCCTCATGTTGAGGTGAGTTACGCCTTTTGGGAGTACTCTCTGTATGTGGGTTGTATTGATAATGACTACCCATGCATGTGGGTTTTTTTGAATCTACAGTCTATGAAGGATATATTATCATAAATATTGTTAGCCATTCATTTGTTCATCCCTCCTTCTAGCACCAATTCTGTTGAGGGTTCGTAAATAATTTAACTCAATAGTAGGAACCAAACTCACTTAAGAGGCCCAATTAAACTCGTAAGGCGTTTGATGAGTGGAATGGTTCTCCAGATATTTGATCCAGTTGATTTATCAATGGGCTTTGTGGGTGACTGACATGTGTATATTTCTATGAAAAGTTTCTCCTTGAGATTAAGCGATTCKCTTTTAGTATTTTTATACTCTTAAATAATCTAGGTAAGATAAGGATGATGGAATAAGCCAGCTGATAAAGGGAAATTACTAAATACTGAAGAATTTTGAGCTTAGGATAACCCTTATACCTCAGCGTGAAGACAATGAWAAWCAAACCTATTCCAAGCTTATCAATAATACTTTTAACTTTCATACATTCATCATTGATTGAGATAACAATTTTAGAAAGGAAAATAAATATGTAACAAAGATGAGTTTAAGAAAATTAGTTCTCTTAGCTCTACTATCAATCACATATCAACACATCGATTTCTTTTCATCATCTAGAACAAAAGAACTATTGTAATATTGAAATATAACTTAACAATAAATACAACAACTCTTACTCAATATCCCAGCACTATCAAACTCGAATACGGAAACGATCCCTCCTCGATCCAATTAGATTAACACTTTAGATGAAAAAAAAATCTTTGGTTCTAAACAGAACATCTTAATTAAAAGTCGCATGGAAATAATTCTTTTACAATTCTCAAAAAAACTTATTTCCCAAAACCATCGACCATTTGCAAGAGGTCGATCTCCGTATTTATAAAGAATCACTAAGCTAAAAAAAAATGTTAAAAGTTGTGTTAAGTAAAAAAAAAAATGACACGTGGTAGACTTTATCTCTTCATTCTCTTGAGATAATCCGATTGTTTACTGCAGTGGATGATTTCTCTCATACTCTTCCCACTTGAAGAAAAGGTCTTCGCATGTGTTTGCATAGGGAAACCTATGTTTATCCATTGGTGTGGAGAAGACTTCCTTTATCTCCACCACTCATTCTCTATACCTGATGAGCTTGACACTTAAGTGTTGTAGAACTGCGAGGGATTTGATTGGGTATTCCACGAACTTATCTACTTGACCTCTAGTCATACTTGAAATATATGAGATCTCTTCCTCCCATGTCAATTCCTTCTCTGCATGTCATTTGAYTATGTCATGCAAATTGGCAAAATTTTCTGGTGGGATGAACTCTGGTAGGTCAATGTTTTCCATATATTGATTGATATTCTCCCATATTTTCCTTCACTCTCCCCACCTTTCCTGTATCTTCCACTGAGRTTTCTGGACCATGCTCACCGAGTATTCAGTTGCCTTATTGATTTGGGAGATGTTGTTATCCATCAGTACTCGGATGTCATGCTCTTATGAGTCTCAGCCTTTCTGTACTGCACTGATATAGTCAATCTTCTATAAGGCCTGATGTGTATTTCTAGACCATCTCTACACTCTTTAAAAGTTTCCAACCCCATGAGAGTATCTTCTTGAAAATCGGATATGCATGTGGTGAAGAGATTTCTTTCGTTTGTGAATTGCACATATGTTTCTTTGAACTCACTCCTTAGGAATACTACTTCCTGCGTCGAATCCTGATAATACTTTACTAGATGGCTCCGGTGATGCAACTCCTTCTTTGCGGATACTAATTTTTTTTCATCCCTTTTCACTCTGTCTAGCCTTCCATCAGTTATATCCATTCTTTCCCCAGTCAGCTCAGTTGTCTTAGCATTTTCTATGTTGAGAAGTTTTTCTTCTGTGGTGATGGGAGTGTGTTATCAAGTGTGAGCCTTATTTTCTTGGTTTTCAGTCTCATCATATCTTTCCTCTTTCTATCATAAGTGGTATCTTGTATATCAATGACCTCGTCCACTAGCTTAGGAATCTGTTGATCTCCCGAGGTCAGAGTGTTGTGTAGGCTTCCTATCATATATATATGTTCTATGACTGGATCTTGTAGTTATTTAGCAGAGGTAACTTATGTATTTCCTCATGACTTGGCCTCCTACTGGGGTTCGTCAACTAGTGGATTCCCAGATTTAGATGGGGAGAGGGGCAAAGCATCAACATTTACTTAAGGATCGGTTATTGAGATGTTGATTTCCGATCGTTGTGTTTCTTATTCTTGTTCACCAGAGCCCAACTCATCCTTGGAGTTGTCCTTATTAGGATTATTTATTGATTGGTCGAGAAATTCATTGATCGGAATGCTTTCAGCCTCATTGTCACCTTCTTGGGGAACTGAGGTCAAAGCTTCAAGAGTTGGAGCAAATATTTCCCTTAGTTCTCCCTCCTTTGCGATTGGTACCAGGGTGATGAGTGAAACCTCTAAGCTTTCCTCATCACCATATATGATAATTAGGTCTATGATGACAATGGGAACATATGTCCCACTTGATACTCATGTTTCCCCTAGCTGTGTTGTATCAGCAACCAATGACTTTGCTTATTGTGGCATAATGCTTCAGTTTTCTGGATGAGCGGTCTCCTCTAGGGGAGTTATCTTTGAGCCATTTATCTCTTCTCCGAGATTGATTGTGTCAACCGGGATGACCCTTAAGGTTTCTATTAAAGGGTTAAGTTGGGGGTCATTTTCTAACCTTTGTATAACTCTTTAGGCTTCTTCTAGCAACATTGCCCCTCTCCTTTGTGCCTTTGTGGCTTCTAGTCCTCTGTTTTCTTTCCTAACCCTGAGGGCTTCTTGAGCTATTTGTTCTATCATTTCAACCTTCTCATTCATTGCCATCTCTTTGAATATCATCATATTGGGGTTAGCATTTATTTTGAGAACCTCCTCCCTGTCCTGGTCACCCTCTGTAAATATTTTGTCTTCAAACTTATCATGGACATACGACCAGTAGGAAGATACTTGTGACACATGTTGGGGTTCTAGGCCCCTTGGGTCATGTTTGTGAAATCATCCTGTGGGGAATCTATACTCCAACTAGCTCAAACCCTCTTGTTTTTCTTGTGCAGTATATTTTACCATGTAAAACCCTATATGAAATCCATAGGGTATGAACGCTCTCTTTTTGTCCTTTACCAGAGTGGCAATATATACTTGGAGATGGTTTGATAACATATATCTCCCACAATGAGTCGGTCAAGAAATGAGTGGGAAGTAAATGTGGCATGACAGTGGCCCCAAACACTCTGACATAGGTGGTGGGTTCTTCCAGGTACCAGTGTCCTACTTTTGAAATCATTTTCTTGGTTGTTTTCGTAAGCCTTGGGCCTTTTTTCTTAAAAATAATGAAATATACTTTAGCTATATATTCATCACATATGAGGGCGTAAGATATTTTGTACCTGTTCTCCAAATGAATGTTGAAATAGACATGCACGAGTAGCTCCGCAACATTCCAACTCAGATTCATGCCTGAGAAGACGTTCCTTACACAGATCACATCCAATGAGTATGACACCATGTGAAAAGATGGTTTTTCTCCATCCTTTGTTGTCTGGGATTGAAATATGTCGGTGCTCAATTGTTTCGAAATGATCGCTCCCTAGTTGAAGCTTCTATTGTATATTGAATCCATGCTATCGAAAACTTAGCGCAAAATATTTCTTCGTATAATCGGCATATTAGAGACATGATATAAATATATGGCTCTTTGATATTGGTCATCCCGTACTAGCCATTGCTCATGTTTGTAAACTTCTTATCTTCTTTCCACCATGACTCCATCAACCTGCTGGTGTCATGGAGCTCATAAAATGTTACCATTAAATCAATATTCAATCTGTTAGCACTAGGAATCACCTTCAGATTGCATGGAAGGAAAGCCCAGTACCCATCAGGTTATATGTGAATGTAAGAGTGTTTTAAGGGGTCATCAAATGGAAAATACTCAAAATGAGAATGTTCCAACTCATAAATCAGGGCTAGCATGCATGAGAAATCAAGGTCTTTCCTAAATTTAGTCATTAATTGGGAGTACATGTGAATAGAGGGAAGACTTCAATGAGAGGAATGTAGGGGTTGTTGTAAACTTCAGGTCTACAAACAGCCTAAGGAAGAAATATTCTTAACACAAGATCTTCTTGAGTTCATAACTTAAGGACAATAAAGAAACATCATGATAATACAATAATCAAACATAGACCATAATATCACCACAACCATTCATGTGAATCATTCAAAGCATGAACACTTTACCATTACAAGCAAATAAGTTGAAAGAGAAGTTGATTTCTATTAACCAAGATGTCTTAAATCAAGTACATACCCAGTTCAAAATAACTTCATAAAAATATTATAGTATAAGGGAGCCTTACTCAACCATTCGAACCTACTAAATCATTTCATCTATCTATTTATAACAAAGAGGGAGGCAACAGCTGGAGGTACGAGTTGGCCTCCTTCCCATGAAAATCTCTAATAATTTTTTTTATCTAACAACTTGACTAACAACCTATGCTATAAAATAGGAAAGTGTTGGTGACTAATCCAACCAATATTCAAACTAACTTGATCCCCCTCTGTTGTGAAACTCCTTGTTTTCCATGTGTCCTTTAGGGGCATGTTTTTGTCATCATGCTTCCAGTTGATGTTTCTGCAGTTCTTTCCATCATCATCTATCCAAAAAGTTGTTAGCTTGACCCTCTTATATTCTTGGTATCTGTTGGTAGCCTCTTTGGGTAGCACTCTGAGTAGTGCACTTTGTAATGCCTTCACCAAATTTCATAAGATTTTGTAGCACACTTCAAAAATAGACAAGTAGAAAAGGTAGTGCCAAACCTTCCTATCCCCTCTGCAAACTTCGGTCTCTATGATATTTTAGGTAGTGAATTTCGGTAGCACCACTCTAGTGCGTCTCTGTGAAAATTCCGTCTCTGCGAGAAATTCAGTAGCGAATTTAGGTAGCGAGAAATTTTGTCTCTCCTTGGATGCTAGTGTCTCCTTTTCAATAGCAGCTTCAACCAAAAGCTGCAAGTTTCTTTGAGCCACTTCATATTGAAAATGTTGCAACTCTTCTTTGAGCTTCATGTTCTGAGACTAAAAGCCTTTATTCTGCCTATAAAGTTTTTTGAGCAGCCTATGGAGAGGTTGGGCCTTTCTTGCTGCAAACCTTGCCAGGTCAAGGGTGTGGTTGTATCCATCCATGAGCTCTTTCATCTTAACCCTATCAGACATGGATTATGCTTTCAACTGGGCCACATCCTTCCTAGCATCCCTAAGTTGCTTGATTAATATTTTTAATGTCTGGCTATCGGGTGGAGTAGTGACATGCACAGTCTCAATAGGATTTTTGATGGTCTCCTCTTCTTACTGCATAGGAATTTCCTTGTCTGTATCATCAAGCTTCTTGATACCTTTGCCTTTATCTTTCTTCTTTTGCATAGGGGTTTCTTATTTCCCCTCCACGGGATTTTTAATGCCTTTACCCTTCTTATTTTGTAGGATAGAGGCTTTTGGTAGGGACTKCTATTCAAAAACATATTTAGGAACTGAAGATCTTGTGAAAGGTTTCCTGACCTTGGTACTAGCTACTGGAGGAGAAGAGGAGAAGTGTAGCTTCCTCCCTTTCTTTGTTGCAGTTTTAGTAGTAGAAGGAACTTCTTCTAACTCTGGTGGAGGTGGAAATGAAAATCTCTTTATGGGGAATAACAAGCTTCCTCCTCAGTTCTTGTGACCTCCTTGATGACCTCTAAAACTTGAACAGGAACTCTACCCTTTCTATTCTTGTTGGTACCTGCTTTAGCAGCACTGGTGGATGATAAAGGGATTTCTTTCTGTAATTGAGGAGTGGTTTCTATATCCAACTTGAAGTGGGAAGAATCAACAAAATGTTCCCATGAGATCTCTTTCTTACCCAGTTCTTCAGAAAATAGCATTCTAATCAATCCAGAGTGGAATATGCTAGTATCCACATCCTTAGACTTGGATTGAATCATGTCTGACATCTTACCTATGCTCCTTAGAAAATAGTAGGGAATATTCATTTCAATTCTACCAGTAAAATGCAACAAAAGCCTTATATGGTACTGATATAATGTGTTAAACCTCCCTTCACATGTAAAGTATCTTTGAATGATCCTCAATATCTTGTCAAAATCTTCAATCAGTTGATTCCTTGGCACACCTTTAGACAAATCATTGGCTCTATGTTCAGGCTTAAGGAAATATTTGGCATAGGTTGCGTTCAAAGCCATGTCTTTAAACCATTTCTCACATGTGATAGGGATTCTTGTTGTAGCTAAAATAGAGGCCTTAGTCACCTCAAATTCTAAATCCCCTACCCTATTCTTTCGACAATCAAAATGTAAGGAAAACTGCCTTGTCACCTTAGGATGACCTCTTTGCATATTTTGGTAGAAAGAGAGGCATCCCACTCTTTGAAAAACTTCCCTTTCCATGGGCTATGTCTCAAAAAGATGAATATCCACAGGTTCAGTTCTAACTATCTTTCCTCCCTTGTGTGACTTCTTCATCTAACGAGTCTCCATAGCTTAGGATGAGAGATTCTTATGGCTATTAGGTGGTAATGACTAGGAGGACCTAAAGTCAATCTTCAAAGGGACAAAGTTGCACTTTTACAAGAACTTCACCTTAAACCAGACTTATTGATAGTAAGCTAAAACTTGGTTGTGGAAATCCCTCCCTTAGATTTGTGCAAGTATTGAACACTCGGATAATGAGAGGGTACTTTGTAATTGGCCTTTTGAAACTGGGTAGAAAACACTCGACTCAAGTATCAAAGGAAGCAGGGGAGACACAATGTGGTTAAGCAATGCCTCTAGGTAGCACACTGCGTATGCAGAGGATAGAACTATTTAGATGTTGTGAGCTCAATAGATATGGTGGGCGGATTTATCATACTTTGACATATAGGTAGTGAAATTTATAGGTTTGAAAGGAGAGGAGACAAGGATAGAATGGTGTGAGGAAAGGTCTCCTTCAACTATGCAAGCGCAATAATCCAAAATTTTGAGCGCTAACTCTCTTTGAAAATTTATGTGCAGAGGAGGAAACATGGGATACCTGTGGAATAAAATTTGTTTGAAACCTCAGTGATATTTCAGGATGAATTCACGAACATATCGGCCTCCAAACCTACCTTAGCATCGGATCTGGTAGCATTGTTTTCAACTGGTGAGAACTGGGAGTTTGCGCAAGGCAACAATATTGATTTTTTCAAAATCACAAACCATTATTAGAGCTCGTAAAGAAGATACACTGAAGGCATATTTTAACCACTTCATCTTGAAAAATAATTTTCCCTCTTTCATGGCAAACAATGATTTTTTTCGGATTCAAAGAGAGGCCGAATTTTCTACATTTCAAGAAATTTTTTCTTAAATGATCACAATGTTATTTATCAAATTGAGAGAACATTGTTATGTAATCTAAATAGATAACAAAAAACCTGTTCTTCTTTCCAATAAATGTTATGTCCATAGCTCACTGAAAGGTCACCCCTGCATTCATCAAACCAAAGGGCATCTTGGCATACATGAATGTACCCCAAGGAGTGGTAAAGGTTCTCTTCTCTCTATCTTCTGGAAAAGCAGAGACCTGATTGTAGCCAGAAAAACCATCAACCATGGACATCCTGGCTGCTCCTGTGACCCTCTGTAATATGTGCTCCATCTTGGGCAGAGGGTAGTTATCCTTTTTAGAGCTTTTGTTCGGATTCCAGAAATCAATGCAAGTCTGATTTTTCCAATTTTTTTTCTCACTGCGACCAAATTGGATACCCATTCAGAATACCTCAAAGGAATGATAATTTTTGCATCTAAAATATTTTTTACCTCTTTCTCCATGATAGGTAGCAACACAGGACTAATTTGCCTCAACTTTTTCCTAAAGGGTTTGGTCTCTTCCTTTAATGGGATTTTGTTCTCTATAATGCTTGTGTCATAAGTTCTGAGATATTCATAAGTCCAAGCAAATACATCAGAAAATTCCTTCAACAACTTAGTATATTTTGTCCTCTACTCTTCTGATAGGCTTCTTGACAACTTGACATATTTTGGATTCTTTTATGTTCCCAAATTGCACTCAGTTATGTCAGAATCATCAGTGGATACTTTGCCTTTCACTTCCACATCATTTCCATCAAATAATCTTTCCAAAGGAACTAGTCCTTTTGGAATATGATTGCTAGGTAGCTGCACAATATGATGATTAGCAATTTTATTGAGGAAAACATCAGCATGAGGATAATTTCATAATCATGATCCTGATCAATGTGTAATGCAAAAAACTCATCAATAGTCTCAAGGAAAATTTTAAGTTCTAGATCATCTTCAAACACCTTCCAATATTTTATATTGTCCAGTATAGAAGGCATGTACTTGAATTCTACATCATACTTGAGTTTAGGTGGTACGGGGATTCTGAAATTGCTTGCTGATACAGCAAAAGAATCAGCCATGGTATTCTTTTCTCTAGGAATAAATGAAATGTTAAAAGCTGAGAAACAATTGTCCACCAAGTCCCACACTTCATTTATGTAATATCTAAGCCTAGGGTGCTTTCTTTGATAAAGATTTTTAATCTGATGGACTATTAATTCAACATCCCCAAATACTGATAGCTCTTCTATCCCCATATCTCTAGCATCCCTTAGTCCCAATACAAGAGCTTCATACTCTGCCACATTATTAGTAGTTTCAAATTCTAGTTTGTTTGACAAAGATATAGTCTCTTGAGATGGTGAGACAAATACCACTCCAGCACTAGCACCTTCCTTAGAAGAGGCTCCATCAAAGAACATCTTCCAAACAGAGGTGGTTAGAGGAGACTCCTCCCAAAAGTTAACATACTATTTTCTAATTTCAAGAGGAGTTTTAGGAGCATTAGTGAGCTGCAAAATGCTAGATCCCAAATCGGTATCAAGAGAAAAAGAAGGATGATTTTTTGGGTTTGATTCATCACTAATGATGTAAGCCAATTTAGATTCCCTGTAAAATATTCTATGATCTCCCACAAAAATGGGAATAATATCATATGAGAGATCCATCTGCAAGGTTCCCCCAAGTCTTTTTATCCAAGACCTTGACGAGATCATTCCAAACTTGGGGGGAACATCAGCCACCATGATATTCATGACTATGCTTTTCATGGGTAGCTGAATAGAGTCACAACAATATCCTTAATGACTCCGAGACACTTCACTTTCCTGGAGTCAAAATAATATAAGTCATGGTAAGTCTTTGTGATTTCTAGCCCAGGTTCATCCATAACAGTTTTTGGCATGATATTGTGGGATGCCCCTAAATCCATCAAACAATTATGCAACACCTTATCATGAATATTTGGTGATTTGTATAAAGGAGTGGATGAATCATCTCTATATTCTATCAATGGACCCAAGATCACTATTGGTTTTTCATCTTGTAGATTTACTGAATCAGTGGCACTTAGAGAGGCTTCGGGTTGTAACATTTTGGAGAGATATTTTTTAAATTCTTCATTTTTTATCAATTCCTAAAAAGGTACATGGATCTTTATTTTTTGGATCTCATTTACAAAGATGAAGGAAGAAGTAGAATTCAGGATCTCTTTGGTTTCAGGAGCAGGATTTCTGATCAGAACTTGTAGACTTTGAGTATCTTTTTCCTTACTACTAACTGTCACAGCCTTGGCAGAATTGTATTTTTGGGCATGCTGATTAGGAGCATCAGTTTTTTCTCCATTCTTCTTGAATCTTAGATTATATCTATTAGTACTTTCTTTTGCTTTCTCCCCCTTACTTAATTCATTTATTTGAATATCCATCAAGGATTTCTCATAAGCATATTGATTCAAGTGTGGGGATGTGGATGTGTCACCTAAGCAATGAATCTAATGATCTGCTTCTACCTCCTCTCCTTCTTCATCAACAACCAGGTTGCTTTGTAAAGGAGCTTGTACCCTTTGATCATCTCTCTCTCTATTTCTGGGATCTCTGGGAAGGATTTGGGGAGCATTATTTGGTCTCCTGAAGTTACCTCTGTTATCAATATTTTGAGTATTTCTGTAGGTCTTTTTTCCTTCCAATTTTAATTTCTCTATGTTAGTAGAAAGGGATTTTACTAATTTGGTGAGCTCCTCCACTTGAGGATGAACGGTATAGGATTCAGAAGTTGAGGCTTCAGTTCTGCTTTTTCTTCTATCCCTATCAGATTTCCCTCTAAGTTTATCAAATGCCACTATGTTGGATTCTACCTCCAAGGTTGCATATTGCATATGAACTAAGGAGGTTGATCTTCTTTCTCTTAGTAGAAGGAAAAATTCGGGGTCAAAGCAACTGGCATAAGTAATTTTTGCAGATCTATGAGTGGGTTTTATCTCATCGGGAACATTATTGCACATTTTGTTAAATCTTTTAGAAAAGTCAGAGACAGACTCTCCTTCTTCCCTTTTTAGGGATCCAAATTTAGTAATGTAGTACAAAAATTCCTTTTTGTCCGTCGAGTGCCTCAAGAAGGCTTCATCTAATGCTTCAATGCTAGTAATGGATCCAGGGGATAGACCCCTAAACCAATTCCTAGCCTCACCAAAAAGTCTTTGGACGAAAACCCTCATCCACACATCCTCATTTTCAATGTTTTGATTATCTGCATAGTTGTAGAAAGAAACAAGATGTTCCTCAGTAGTTGTATCTTCTTCTCCCATAAACTTGGGCATGTATTTCAAATAATCTTCAAGAGGGAGAGAATTCATTGGATGAGGTAAGACAAGAGGATCATATCATGTAGCCACTATAGGAATCCATCCTATTTGTAGGGGGTTAACAACTGCCATTTGATCTTGAACTCTTGGTGAACAAGGAGGAGAAGGAGTCTTGATTGTGTGCAGATTAGGAGAAAAAAGGAAAGTATGAAGGGCTTTCAGTTTTCTCAGTAGAAGGATGAGTCTTGGAAGAAGAGGGTAAAGTCTGTAAAGGGGACAAATTTTCCACTTCTTTGGAAGAAACAATTTTAACAGGAGGTGGGGTAACAAAGCCTAAAAGTGGGAAATATTAGAAATTTTAACAGGAGGTGGGGTAACAAAGCCTAAAGTAGGGAAATATTCAAAACTATCAAGACATAAACACTTTTCAATGTTAGGGGAAGAAAACATGTCAATGCTTTCTTCTTTCAAATCAGTTTCAAAGGAAGAGTATTCGACAGGAAACACCTCAAAATCAAGTTTCTTAGATACTTCAGCAGAAGGTAAAGAAGGCTTACTTGATATAAAAACTGGAGTATCAAGAATGGAATCAGGAAACTGACCAGAAGCACTTGTAGCAGCTGCAAAAAAATGTTTTTGGGAAGATTTTCCCTTCTTGATTATTTTCTCTGGGTCAACCTCAGATGGAACCAAAGGTAGTTGTGGATTTGATCTCATATGTCTGCCTTTAGGTGCCAGAGCTGAAACAATGGAGTCACCAGGTGCAAGCTGCAATATTCAAGATACTATGGTCTAATGCACCTATAGAACTAGTAAACTATGTCATTTAATCCCAGGGAAAATTCTTCAAATCGTTCCCCAGCAACGACGCCAATAATGTTAGCACTAGAAATCACCTTTAGATTGCATGGAAGGAAAGCTCAGTACCCATCAGGTTATATGTGAATGTAAGAGTGTTTTAAAGGGTCAAATGGAAAAGACTCAAAATGGTAATGTTCCAACTCAGAAATCAGGGCTAGCATGCATGATCAATCAAGGTCTTGGATAACTTTAATCAATAATTGGGAATAGGTATGAATAGAGGGAAGACTTCAATGAGAGGAATGTAGGGGTTTCTATAAACATCAAGTATACAAACAACCTAAGGAATAAAGATTCTTAACACAAGATCTTATTGAGTTCATAACTTAAAGACACTAAAGAAACATCATGATAATATAATAATAAAAAATACACCATAATATCACCACAACCATTCATGTGAATCATTCAAAGCATGAACACTTTAGCATCAGAAACAAATAAGCCGAAAGAGAAGTTGATTTCCATTAACCAGGATGTCTTAAATCAAGTACATATCCAGCTCATAGTAACTTCATCAAAATATTACAATATAAGGGAGCCTTGCTCAACCATTCAAACCTACTAAAGCATTTCATCTATCTATTTATAACAAAGAGGGAGGCAACAGTTGGAGGTATGAGTTGGCTTCCTTCCCATGAAAATCTCTAAGAATTTATTTCATCTAACAACTTGAATAACAACCTATGCTATAAAATAGGAAAGTGTTGGTGACTAATCCAACCAATATTCAAACTAACTTGATCCCCCTTTGTTGCGCAACTCCTTGTTTTCCATGTGTCCTTCAAGGGCATGTGGTTTTCATCATGCTACCCGTTGTTTTTTCTGCAGTTCGCTCCATCATCAACTATCCAAAAAATTGTTAGCTTGGCCCTCCTAGATTCCTGGTATCTATTGGTAGCCTCATTGGGTAGCACTCTAGGTAGCACACTTTGTAGTGCCTTAACCAAATTTCATAAGATTTTGTAGCGCACTTCAAAACTAGACAAGTTTAAAAGGTAGCCCCAAACCTTCCTATCCCATGTGAAAACTTCAATCTCTATGAGATTTTAGGTAGCAAATTTTGGTAGCGCCACTCTGGTGCATCTCTGTGAAAAATTTGTCTCTGCCAGAAATTCGGTAGCGAATTTAGGTAGCGTCCACTGTGTGTCTTTGTGCAAATTTTAGGTAGCACCATCAAAAAATGTAGCACCTCCACTTGGACATGTGCAGAACGGATAGTAACCTTGAGTAGTAGCAGCACCATTATCTTTAGGTGATTTGGTAGCACTGTAGGTAGCACACCAGTGGAACACCAAAAATAGACTATTTCGTAGCGCCATAGCGCTACAGAATGTCTGCACTATTACTGTTGAAGGAGTTAATTCTTCACAAAAATCCCAAAACTCTGAACAATAAGCACTTAGAAGCCTATATAGGTGGTATATGTAGTGTTTCAGCAACACTTTATCCTCACAAAAAGGAACCATCTTCAAAAATGGGGCTTACATTTCACCAGCTACTTCGTTACCCTGACACTTAACCTAACACTCTTTCTTGTAGAAGGATGATCCTCCTTTGGCACAACAAGCTTCTTCCTTTTAGCAGTGACAAGATTTTTCAGTGGAGTTATGCTCTCCTTGGCTAATGGTGTCTCCTTTTCAATAGAAGCTTCAACCAGTACCTACAAGTTTCTTTGAGCCACTTCATCTTGAAAATGTTGCAACTCTGCTTTGAGCTTCATGTTCCGAGACTGAAAGCCTTTGTTCTGCCTATAAAGATTTTTGAGCTGCCTATGGAGAGGTTGGGCCTTTCTTGCTGCAAACCTTGTCAGGTCAAGGGTGTGGATGTAGACATCCATGATCTCTTTCATCTTAACACTGTCAGACATGGCTTATTCTTTCAACTGAGCCACCTCCTTCCTAGCATCCCTAAGTTGCTTGATTAATATTTTGAACGTCTGGTTGTCAGGTGAAGTAGTGACATTCACAGTCTCAATGGGATTTTTGATGGTCTCCTCTTCCTATTGCATATTAATTTCCTTGTCTATCTCATCAGGCTTCTTGATACCTTTGCCTTTATCTTTCTTCTTTTTCACAGGGGTTTATTCTTTCCTCTCCACAGGATTTTCAATGCCTTTACCCTTCTTCTTTTGTAGGATAGAGGCTTTTGGTAGGGATTGTTCTTCAAAAACCTCTTTAGGAACTGATGATCTTGTGAAAGGTTTCCTGACCTTGGTAATGGATGCTGGAGGAGAAGAGGAGAAGTGTAGCTTCTTCCCTTTCTTTGCTGCAGTTTTAGTAGTAGAAGGAACTTCTTCTAACTTTGGTGGGGGAGGAAGTGAAAAATCTCTTTGTGGGGAATGACAAGCTTCCTCCTCAGTTCCTGTGACCTCCTTGATGACATCTGAAAATTGAATCGAAACTTTTCCCTTTCTCTTCTTCCTGGTACCTGCTTTAGCAGCACTGGTGGATGATAAAGGGCTTGCTTTATGTGATTGAGGAGTGGCTGTTGTATCCAACTTGAAGTGGGAAGCAACAACAAAATGTTCCCATGAGATATCTTTCATACCCAGTTCTTTAGAAACTAGCATTCTAATCAATCTTGAGTGGAAGATGCTAGTATCCACATCCTTAGACTTGGATTGAATCCTATATGACATCTTACCTATGCTCCTTAGCAAATAGTAGGGAATATTAATTTCAATTTTACCAGTAAAATGAAGCAAACGCCTTATATGGTATTGGTATGATGTGTTAAACCTCCCTTCACATGGAAAGTATCTATGAATGATCCTCAATACCTTGTCAAAATCCTCAATCAGTTGATTCCTTGGCACACTTTTAGACAAATTATTGGCTTGATGTCCAGGATTAAGGAAATCTTTGGCATAGGCTGCGTTCAAATCCATGGCTTTAAACGAATTCTCACTTATGATAGCGATTCATGTTGCAGCTGAAATAGAGGCCTCAGTCACCTCAAATTCTAAATCCCCTACCTTGGTCTTTCAGACATCAAAATGTAAGGCAAATTGCCTTTCCACCTCAGGATGACCTCGTTGCATATTTTGGCAGAAAGAGAGGCATCCCACTCTTTGAAAAACTTCTCTTTCCACGAGCTCTGTCTCAAAAAGATGCATATCCACAGGTTCAGTTCTAACTACCTTGCCCCCCTTGTGTGACTTCTTCATCTGAGGAGTCTCCATAGCTTAGGATGAGAGATTATTATGGCTATGGGGTGGTAATGACTAGGAGGACCTAAAGTCAAGCTTCAAATGGACAAAGCTGGACTTTTACAAGAACATGCCCTTAAACAAGACTGATTACTAGTAAGCTAAAACTTGTATGTGGAAATCCCTCCCTTAGATTTGTGCAAGTATTGAACACTTAGACAATGAGAGGGTACTATGTAATCGGCCTTTTGAAACTGGGTAGAAAATGCTCGACTCAAGTGTCAAAGGAAGCAGTCGAGACACAATGTGGTTAAGCAGTGCCTCTAGGTAGTGCACTGTGTATGCAGAGGATAGAACTGTTTAGATGTTGTTAGCTCAGTAGCTATGGTGGGCGGATGTATCAGACTTTGACATATAGGTAGTGAAATTTATAGGTTTGAAAGAAGAGGATACAAGGATAGAATGGTGTTAGGAAAGGTCTCCTTCAACTATGCAAGCCCGATAATCCAAAACTCTGAGCGCTAACTCTCTTTGAAAATTTATGTGCAGAGGAGGAAACACGAGATACCTATGGAATAAACATTTGTTTGAAGCCTCAGTGAGATTTCAAGACGAAGTCATGAACACCCTGGCCTCTAAATCTACCTCAGCATCAGATATGGTAGCACTATTGTCGACTAGTCAGAACTGGGAGTTTGCGTAGCGCATCAATCTTGAGTTTTTCAAAATCAAAAACCGTTATCAGAGCTTGTAAATACGAGATCTTGAAGGAATCTTTTAACCAACTCTTGGTGTTGAAAACAAGGAAGATGACATCAACGTTGTAATCATAACGTAAGGTGGAAAATGATGAATGAGAAAGGCGCTATAGAAACTCCTGATGAGTGGGCAATGCTCCATTTCAAACAATTATTGGATAGGTAAGCAAAGGATAAAAAGGCATGGCTATGAGGGCATGAATGAGGAAACTGGTCTGTCAAATCAATCTAGTCATGGAGAGGATCTATCCTAGTGGCAAATCATGAGGGGGGGTCAAAGTTAAGTCATGAAAAAAAATGGTCCTAAGTCCAAATTCAAATGAGGATCAAAACATAAGTCATGACTCAACACTTTATTTATCAAGGGGGTCCTAAAAAAAACAATTTTAAAAGGGGTGAAATTAAAAAAATTAAAATATAAGGCTTAGGAAAATATGGAAACAAACTAAAAAACCCAAGGCAACTTAGTTTGATAACACAATATTTTCTTCGAGTATCTAAGTTTGTAGTGTTTACAGACCTCTATTGGGAGAAAAACCCCAACACATCCGCCATTGTCATCATTGACCACGCATTTCATTGCATCTATGTGGTCGATTATCCACCCTAGGGTTTCAATGCAAGGCAATACTAGGGTTCGACGGGCTACAATGTGAAGGAAGGATCACCGAATGTTCAGGAATACATGGTCATTGAGCATTCTAACGTTTGGGTCCCTGTGTGGTATAAAATATGGGTAATCTTCCCAGTTGAATCTATTAAACCAATCTCCCCACTGCGGGAGCACCACTTTCGATCCAGTGATTTCCTCTATGTCATCAAATACAGGAGGTTGGGAAAACACCCTTTTAGTAGACGTGTGGGATATTGGTTGTACTTTAGTGGAAAAATCAAGGTTTCTATCAGCACCGAGAGAATATCATTCATCGACCTCTGCTTCTTTTAGTTTTGGTGCTCTCGGCGAGCACCTGGTTGTTGGATTCCATGAAGGCATTTTTCCTGCACAAAGAACAGAATGAGATACCGATTTTCAGAAATGATACTGAAATATAAACAATTGTGACTGTCGAAATGATACAGACGATTCATACCTCCTCTTCACAAAAGCTTAACCTTGTTTAGAATTCTGAAAATCGACTACGATCTATTGAATTGCTTTCTCGCTCCTTCGAATGCTTCGGGAATGAAAGACTTGTGTACAGAATTTTGTGTTCAAACTTGTATTTACAATTTAAACATAGAGAATACTTACCTTGTCACTCCAGTTCTTGAATTCAGGGCGTAAATGTGGTATGCACAATCCATCACCAAGATTCGAATCATTCTCAGGATTAAATGCAATCACAGGTTGGCGGCACAAGAGCAGGGTACTACATAGTTCATCGGTGGTTTAAACCTCATATT
This sequence comes from Picea sitchensis, assembly GCA_010110895.2. NCBI lineage: Eukaryota > Viridiplantae > Streptophyta > Pinopsida > Pinales > Pinaceae > Picea > Picea sitchensis. Next base: position 286,371 of record SNQJ01S0003641.1, read on the forward strand.
ATTTGGTCAGCTAGCAAGATAGTAACATGTGTTGATCAAAGAATTAATTGACCTATTAAATAACAAAATATGATCTTATTTTTCATCTAAGGTGTCCCATCATACTGTCGATGTCCTATCATTGAGTCGATCTAAACAAGTGGATCGACATCGTCATTTTTCTTAGACAATGTTCGTTAATACCTTTTTTAGCAAAAGAACCAATGCTAACTTGGATTTTCGTACAATGCTGACATGGAAGGGTGATCATGACAGATGACGTTTGATTTTGGTTCTTTCGTTAAAATTTTTCTTTGGAATCGAGGATTTTCTTTAGACGTGGCCCTAGAAACCTCATCCTATCCTGTCGATGCCAACGACATGTTGAGGATCAGCGATTGACGACTCTTTATGGTCATTTCTTCGTGATTTTGTCCCTTGGAGTTCCCTAATTCCGAAAACTTATTACCAATCGTGATCGACGATTGACGGTGTGTTGAAGTAAAAAAATTCCGTAGTTTAAGGTTTTCCTCGGATATCACTAACCCTAAATGTATCAGTGATCGGTGATAGGAGGTTCATTAGGTATGTCGATGTTAGCGTTTTCCTTTTCATACTTCCCCGATGTTGATGTTGTATCGATGATATTTTGACAACTTCTTCGCAAGATATTATCAGTGATAGGTGCAACCACTCTTCCATTCTCTCTATCCCAATGATACATCGAATATCGATGATTGACACCTATCATTGTCGTGTGTTCGATTTTACTGTGCAGATCACGCCGATGACAATAATATGTGCATGGCTCACAATTTTAGTTGTGTATACTTTGTTAAAAATGATTAGTCTACTTTAGAAGAGAAGTTAATCTATTCAACAAATCCAAACCAATCTGAATGTGATCGATGATAAAACATAGGAAAAGAAAACTTAATGATCCCTACACAACTGACTCAATTCAGAAAGAGAGAAAAAAACAAAGTTCTACCCAAAAGAGAAAATATTCACAAAACTTTTAGGGTGTGTTGAGCGCTCAACATACGATGATTCTCTGGGAGAAAACATAATCTCTGCTCCTTCCTTCGGGATTATCTTGTGCAGAAGTTGGTTGAGAAACTATATGGCTTTGCATTCAATAGATTATTTCCTATCAATGTGTACACAACTTCTCGGGTTCATGAATCCAGATCCTCTTATGGAGTTCAACCCCTTTTCCAGCTTCGTTTCTCTTGACCATGACCTGCACCCTTCTTTGACAAGAGTTGGGTAAGGCATCCAGTGGCTTGAGGACATTTTTATTTATTATTATTCCCTCACTACGGTGTTTCTCTACTTCCAATGAGCATCCATATTGGTGGTGGAGTCACCCCGACATCACAGACCTTGCTCCA
>SNQJ01S0003641.1:287793-308707 GCA_010110895.2 Picea sitchensis
TTGGAATCGAGGATTTTCTTTAGACGTGGCCCTAGAAACCTCATCCTATCCTGTCGATGCCAACGACATGTTGAGGATCAGCGATTGACGACTCTTTATGGTCATTTCTTCGTGATTTTGTCCCTTGGAGTTCCCTAATTCCGAAAACTTATTACCAATCGTGATCGACGATTGATGGTGTGTTGAAGTAAAAAAATTCCGTAGTTTAAGGTTTTCCTCGGATATCACTAACCCTAAATGTATCAGTGATCGGTGATAGGAGGTTCATTAGGTATGTCGATGTTAGAGTTTTCCTTTTCATACTTCCCCGATGTTGATGTTGTATCGATGATATTTTGACAACTTCTTCGCAAGATATTATCAGTGATAGGTGCAACCACTCTTCCATTCTCTCTATCCCAATGATACATCGACTATCGATGATTGACACCTATCATTGTCGTGTGTTCAATTTTACTGTGCAGATCACGCTGATGACAATAATATGTGCATGGCTCACAATTTTAGTTGTGTATACTTTGTTAAAAATGATTAGTCTACTTTAGAAGAGAAGTTAATCTATTCAACAAATCCAAACCAATATGAATGTGATCAATGATAAAACATAGGAAAATAAAACTTAATGATCCCTACACAACTGACTCAATTCAGAAAGAGAGAAAAAAACAAAGTGCTACCCAAAAGAGAAAATATTCACAAAACTTTTAGGGTGTGTTGAGCGCTCAACATACGATGATTCTCTGGGAGAAAACATAATCTCTGCTCCTTCCTTCGGGATTATCTTGTGCAGAAGCTGGTTGAGAAACTATATGGCTTTGCATTCAATAGATTATTTCCTATCAATGTGTACACAACTTCTCGGGTTCATGAATCCAGATCCTCTTATGGAGTTCAACCCCTTTTCTAGCTTCGTTTCTCTTGACCATGACCTGCACCCTTCTTTGACAAGAGTTGGGTAAGGCATCCAGTGGCTTGAGGACATTTTTATTTATTATTATTCCCTCACTACGGTGTTTCTCTACTTCCAATGAGCATCCATATTGGTGGTGGAGTCACCCCGACATCACAGACCTTGCTCCGCTGTCAGCGAGTGTCCATAGCCTCGGTGGATTTATCTACATACCCTCTCGGATTTTGCACTTCTTTTAATATAGATCATTTTCTTCTGGCAGAAATTCCATGAGTGAGTTGAAGAGGAGGACGTTTGTTATTTGCAAGGCGAACCTGTTAAGGTGAAGCCCTTCATAACTCTGTCTAGAGGTACATGTGATCCTTTCCAACTAGCCATATTTACCTTTGGGCTTTACCAGACCACAAAGTGAATATTTCATCACTTACCAAGGTAGTATGAATGCAAAGACAAGATATATATCTCCTTTGACCCAATGTCTCTTATGTTGCATGTAAGTGTAGGTTATAAGAAGAGTCTTCTTCACCATATTTATTAAATTCAACCACTGCTTTACATAACACAACTTAATTACAAGAAGATAACAAGAAAAAGAAAAATAAAGAGGAGTTTGCAATCAGCCTACCCTAAAGCTACACACTTATCCTGATCGAAATATATGCTAAAAGAAACTTAAACAAAACATAAAAAGATACATTTATTTTATTTTATTTTATTAAGAGAAGTATTGTGTTAAGGCTTGTCCATTCACCTGGAGGGTGTCGGGTTCCCCCCTCAGATTTTGAAAACTATATGTGCCTGGCCCAATTTTCTCGGATACCTGGAAAGGTCTGAGCCAGATATTTCAAAATTTTGAGTGTTTTCCTTTAGACTCATTTTCTTTATCCCATTTCAAAACTAGGTGCCCTACTTCAAAACTTTTTTCTTTGGCCTTATGTTAAACCATATTTTAGTTGTCAGTTGATGAGCGGTGAACTTATCTTTAGCCTTTCCTCTTTCTTCATCTATCATGAGAAGGGTATCAATCCTTTGTTGTAGAGAGGATGAGGGCTGACCTCTTGATGTGTGGGTGAGATGTAAAGATGGAAGATACAATCTGTTTGGAAGAATGACTTCTTTCCCATATACCAAAAAGTAAAGAGAGTTTCCTATGGCTTCTTTAGGTGTTACTCTATCAGCTCATAGGGCATTATGGAGTGAATTATGCCAATTTTTTTTATTTTCAATAATTGTCTTTTTTTAAATCCTTACCAGGTTTTTGTTAGTNGTCAGTTGATGAGCGGTGAACTTATCTTTAGCCTTTCCTCTTTCTTCATCTATCATGAGAAGGGTATCAATCCTTTGTTGTAGAGAGGATGAGGGCTGACCTCTTGATGTGTGGGTGAGATGTAAAGATGGAAGATACAATCTGTTTGGAAGAATGACTTCTTTCCCATATACCAGAAAGTAAAGAGAGTTTCCTATGGCTTCTTTAGGTGTTACTCTATCAGCTCATAGGGCATTATGAAGTGAATTATGCCAATTTTTTTTATTTTCAATAATTGTCTTTTTTTAAATCCTTACCAGGTTTTTGTTAGTTGAATCTGCCACCCCATTCCCTTGCAGATAATAGTTTGCAGAGTATCTTATTATGATACCTTTGTCAAGTGATAATTCGGTCAAGAGTATGGAAGAAGAAAAGTAGGAAGCGTTGTCAAAACTGAGGATGGAGGGTAGTTCGAACATCGTTATCAGTTGTTGTTCTAGAAATTGTATTACTACTTTTTCAATAATGTGGGTGAGAGGGATAGCCTCTGTCCATCTTGTAAAATAGTATATAGCATTCAAGATATATTTATGTTTTTTCAAATAATTGGGAGTAATTTCTCCTATGAAGTCTATTCCTCAGTGTTCAAATGGTCTGGATATAGTCATCGGTTGGAATGGAATGGTTTCTCTCTTTTCCCCGCCGACATTATCTTGACAAGTTTTACATTTCCTGGCATATGCGTGAGTGTCCTTGAACAGAGTGGGCCAATAATAACCAACCCTTAGTATTTTATGAGCCCTGGTTTCTCCTATAAAATTCCCACCTGTTGGGTCATTGTGGAGTTCTCTCAGCATATTTTATACATCGTCCTGTTCAATAAATATAAGAAATACTCCATCATATGTTACGTAGAAAATCACAGAATTTATGAGGCGATATTGAGCGAATTTTAACCTAAGGGTTCTCCTTTTTCTAGGATTTAGATTTTCCGGAAAAGACCTGTGATGCAGTAGATAAAACGGGTTTCCATACCAGGATTCTCGCATGGGAGGTATGTATAGGGCTTCGGCGCACCATAATGGTAGCTCATTTTCCCAACCGGGGTCTTCTGCATTAATCAAATCTTGGGCCTCAGCAGCTAGTTTACACAATCCTTGTCCTTTGATTATTTTGGCAAGTTTTATGTCTAGATCAAATTTCTGAACAACTGCCATCCAATTTCCCCTCCTTTCTCACATTTCTTTTTGGGTGAATAAATATCTAACTACGGGGTGTGGGACTATGACTTTGGTGTGATTCTTGAGGATATATGATCTGAAATGCTTGACTTCTTTATATACTATGTAAGCATATTTGTCTATAGCAAGGTAGTTTAGTTCAACTCCTTGAAGGTTTGTGATCATAAAGGATATTGGTGCCTCATTGTTTTCATCATCCTTTTGGGTAAGTACTGCAGCCAAGGATTGATCAAAAGAAAAGGTATAAAGGAAAAAATCCTTTCTAAAGTCAGGGCTTCACATCACTGGTGCTTGGGATATTGCAATCTTGATGTTATTAAAATATTCTCTCCTTTCTTCATTCCATTTAAACTCTACATATTTTTGAATCATTTTTTGTAAAGTTTTAACAGTTTCAGCGAAGTCAGGAGTAAACTTTCTCATAAAATTGATCTTCCCGAAAAAAGATTGCATGGCCCTTTTATTGTGAAGAAAAGGAAGTTGATCTATTTATTTTATCTGCTCAAGGTCGATGCTAATTCCTCCTTCATATATGATGTAACCTAATAATTTTCCTTCCTCTACACCAAAGATGGTTTTCTTGGGGTTCAAAGATCTTATGTATTTCCTACACCTTTCAAAAATCTGAGTCAAATCTTGAATGTGGTCTTCCTTGTTTTTTGAGTATATTGTTATGTCATCTAAATAGACTACCACACAATTGTTAATCAATCCCCGAAAATCTACGTCCATGGCCCTCTGGAAGTTTTATCCTGTGTTAATCAACCTGAAGGGCATGCATTTATAATAAAAGGCTCCCTACTTGGTTAGGAAGGTAGTTTTTAATCGATCGTCTTCTAAACCCAAGACCTAGTTACATCCTGAGAAACTGTCTCAGAGGTAAAAAAATTCTAAGCCGGATATTTTCTGTAGGAGTTGTTCCATGGGAGGGATTGGGTAGTTATCTTTCTCTGATGTCCTGTTAAGGTTTTTGAAATACACACATAGGAGGATGTCCCCAGAATGTTTCCTAAGATGCACCAAATTGGCTACCCAGGTAGAGTGTCTAACCTGAAAGATAATCTTGGCATCTAACCATTTCTTCAGCTCTTGATACATCAAAGGTTCCAGAGATGGGTGATACTTCCTAAGTTTTTGTTGGAAGGGTTTTACTCCATATTTTAGTGGGATTGTGTGTTGGATAATGCGAGTGTCATAAGTTTTTAATTATCGATAGGACCACACAAAGACATATTGATATTCTTTTAAAAGTTTGAGATAAGATTTCATGTCTTCTTTGGACATTGTTTTACCTAGATTTACATTCTTGGGGTTTTCAAGGGTTCCTAGGTTTATAGTCTCGTATATAGGACATGAGATCCATGTTTTTTCATTCTTTGACCCTCTAAATATTTCCTTTAGGTCGAAAAGGTTCTCCAAATTGGCCACCCCTTTTGGTATCATGTGAAACTTTGGTTTATTATCAAAGTGATCTTTACCCTCCTTCTATTCGTGGATATTTGATTATGTGAGTAGTTCCTGGAATATTTTGTCATCGATGGCCAAATCCTTAAAATTCTCCTGGTTAGTCAAGAAATCTCCAATATGTTCATTCCCTTCAAATAATTTCCAGTTAGAAATGATGTTAGGCACCAACAGTTTGTAGAGAAGTTCCACTGTGAACCTAGAGGCTTCATAATATTCTAAAGGAGATAATCTCGAGGTTGTGGTGCCTAAGAAATGAACAAGAKCATTTTTTTTYCTGGGAATAGCAGTAATGTTGAAGGCCTCAAAATTATCTATTAGTCGATATAACTCTTGTTGGTAATTTATCAAGTGACGTGAATTGCAATGGATAGTATTCTTCACTTTCCTAACAATAATTTCAGAGTCTCCAAAAACTTTCAATTCCTTAATGTTTAAGTCTATTGCTTTCTTCAGTCCTTGAACCAAAGCTTCATATTCAACAGTGTTATTGGTGCATTCAAATTCTAATCTACAGGATAAGAAGTTTTTCTTCCCCTTTGGGTTAATGAGAATACATCATGCGCTCAAACCTTCTTGAGATTTAGACACATCAAAGTGCATCATCCAAACTTGTGAGGAAAAATTAGTAACTTCTTCATGCCTAGTCATTTTCTCGCCTTCATCTTCCTTGTCTGTTGATCCCGACAGAGGATCCCGACATAAGATGATTTCTTCTACAACTACTAGTAAATTTACTTGAAATGTCATTTCATATTTTTGAGTGAGAGGTACATCAGATGAGAGAGGGGAGAAATTGTTGAAATCATAATCACAGGAGTAGTTTCTTAACACATGGAAATCTATCGATGAAGGTTCATTGAGAGTTTCTAAATCGGTAACAGTGTGTTTGAGATATCTTTCCCTATCGATCCTAATCATGTGTGTATGTCCTTTTAATGGAAACCAAAGGTGAGACCATTCCGTACTAAACTATCCATTTAATTTCTTGAACGAGTCTCGACTAAGTAACAGTCCATAGGCCTCTAGGATGCGTACTACGATTATGTCAATTACTTGAACAAATTTTGGGTGTGTAGCCATTCTGATCATGACATCTTTAAGTTCCCCAATAACCTTCACCTGAGTCCTATTTAGCTGTATAATGTGTTTATCACTTTTGAGAGGGGTTGCATTCAATTTCTTGTAGATTGACAATGGCATGACGTTGGAGGATGCCCCTGATTCAACCAGGCAATTATATAGGTTCATGTTAAAGACTTCAAATAAAAGGAAAGGAGGAACAAAAGGATTTCCTCTTTTTTCTAAAAAGAAAGCATTCACACTCAGTTTATTTTTTTAATCTGTGGGGGATGGGACCTAACCTAGGTCAGTGATTTTCATAGCAGCTTCTATCGATTTTAAGGCCTATAATAGAAAATTATTTTGTTGGGGAAACCTACACATGTCCATGATAGACACATTATCCTTCATCTTCGTCAATTCTGCCACTACATTATAGTCTATATTAGGAGCTTCATGTGTGTGTGTGTTGGTGGGATTCTTTTGAGAAGAAAATAAGCATTTTGGGCGATCGATAGCTTGATTCCATATAGATAACTAAGTAGTGGTGATATTAGTTTGGATTGGTTGGATTCTACCTCATGTCTTCATATTTAGGACTTCAGCGGGAGGTTCATGTACTTCATCGGTGTCATTCAGAGGAATCATGTGGTTGGAATCCCATAACAACATGGATAACTCTTCCGATGGCTTATGACTTTCCTGACCAATGGCATTTATTTCCGAGCCACTAGGTTGTTAGGTTAGGGAGAATTCATCTAGGAATTTGGTTATCCATTAATATCATAGCATGCACCCATTGAGGGTAGTACCTTTCTGAATGATTCTCTTGGTGGTACATGCAGAAAGAGCCAAATGTTATAGTTTCTAAGTCAATGTTTAGGTTAGCTAGTGGAGGTTCTATAGATTTGAAAGGTGGATTTATTTGAAGAAAGGTTTTATAAGGTATTTGATTTTGGTTTCCCTCCCCAGAACTCATGTTTCATATCTATGATCTCGTTAGAGAGTTTTTTAATCATTCGTTGCAGGTTTTCTAGATATCCTCCTTCTTTATCACGACCTAGTTATGTTTTTTTTACCGGGGGTCTTGTTAACAAATGTCCTCTCTTAGGTAGAGGTTTGGTATCTTTCTTCGTCAGTACGATATGACCTTATTTGCATCCTTTCATTTCGAATTCAATCATTTTAGCTTCCTTGGAATTTTTGGCTAGGATATCTTTGGCAGCGCTTTTTACGAACATGGAGATGGAAGCAGGGAGAGCGTTAGTGTATACCTCAATCTGCAACTTTTGGGTAGGTTTAGCTTCAGGTTGAAATTTTTTCAGGATAGTGGTAAGTCAGTGGTTTAAATGTTTAACCTTCTCTTTTGGACTCATGGTGGCGGGAAAAAGTTCAACCATTAAATCTCCTGTGGTGGTTTCTTCTGCAAATTTGTCTAGGAAATCTTTTTGAAACTTCATCCAGCTAGTTATGGATCCAACTGGAAAGTTAAAATACCAAGTCGAGGATGAATTCTCAAAGGTATAGGTAAAACTCCTACACACTACATCCTCATGTTGTGTGTTCATCAATATTATATCTAATATGAACTTCTTGATATGGTCCTTAGGAAATCCGGAGGTTTCGAAGTCAAAAGTTATTCTTCTTACTTTTTTTCTATGAGTAAGTAAAGGAACCAAAGGTAACACTCCAACTTGTCGGGTGTAAGCTCTTATAATTCTTTTGAACTCGTTCAACTCCTCGTGGGGGAGAGCATAAGGTATTTCAGGGAATATGTGTTCTACTTCCTCGTGCCGAGGTTAGTTACTCCTTTCAGGAATACTCTATGTATGTGGGTTGTCTTGATAATGACTACCCATGTATGTGGGTTGTTTTGAATCTACAGCCTATGCGAGATATATTATCAGAAATATTGTTAGCCATTCATTCATTCATCCCTACTTCTAGCACCAATTCTATTGAGGGGTCAAAAATCCTTTAACTCAACAGTAGGAACCAAACTCACTTAAGAGGACCAATTAGAATAATAAGCATTCGATGAGTGGAATGGTTCTCCAAATATTTGATCCAGTTGATTTATCGATGGGCTTTACGGGTGACTGACAGGTGTATATTTCTATGAAAATTTTCTCCTTCAAGTTAAGTAATTCTCTTTTAGTATTTTTATACTCTTAAATAATCTAGGTAAGATAAGGATGATGGAATAGGACAAATGATAAAGGGAAATTACTAAATATTGAAGAATGTTGAGCTTAGGATAACCCTTATATCTCAGCGTGCAGACAACGATAATCATACCTATTCCAAGCTTAGTAATAATACGTTTTACTTGTGGACATTCATCATTGACTGAGATAGCAATTGTAGAAAGGAAAAAAAATACGTAACAAAGATGAGTGTAAGAAAACTAGTTCTCTTAGGTCTACTATCAATCACATATCAACACATTGATTTATTTTCATCATCTAGAACAAAAGAGTTGTTATATTATTGAAATATAACTTAACAATAAATACAACAACTCTTACTCAATACTGCAGCACTATCAAACTCGAAGATGGAAACAATCCCTCCTCGATCCAATTAGATTGACGCTTTAGATGAAAAAATTGTCTTTGGTTCTAAACATAATTTCTTAATTAAAAGTCGCACAGAAATTATTCTTTTACAATTCTAAAAAAAAATTATTTCCTAAAACCATCGACCACTTACACGAGGTAAATATCCCTATTTATAAAGAATCACTAAGCTAAAAATAACTGCTAAAAGTTGTGTTAAGTAAAAAAAATGACACGTGGAAGACTTTATCTCCTCGTTCTCTTGAGATCATCCAATGTTTTTGTGTAGTGGATGATTTCTCTCATACTTCGCCCACTTGAAGAAAAGGTCTTCGCATGTGTTTGCATAGGGAAACCTATGTTGATCCATTGGTGTAGAGAAGAATTCCTTTATCTCCACTACTTGTTCTCTATACCTAATGAGCTTGACATATAAGCGATATAGAACTATGAGGGATTTGATTGGGTGTTCCACAAACTTATTTACTTGACCTCGAGTCATACTTAAAATCTATGAGATCTATGCCTCCCATGACGAGTCCCGCTCTGCATGTCGTTTGACTATGTCATGCAAATCATATGCCTCCCATGACGAGTCCCGCTCTGCATGTCAGCCAATTCATGTCATGCAAATCAGTGAATTTTTTTGGTGGGCCAAACTCTAGTAGGTCAATTTTTTCCATCTCCCGATTGATCTTCTCCCAAATTTTCTTGCACTCTCCCCACCTTTCATGTATCTTCCGCTGAGGTTCCCGGACCATGCTCACCTAGTATTTGGTTGCCTTCCTAATTCGAGAGATGTTGCTATCCATTAGTACTTAGATTTCATGCTCTTTCGAGTCTCGACCTTTTTGTACAGCACTTATATAGTCAATCCTCTCTATGGCCTGATGTGCCTCTTCATACCATCTCTGCATGTATTTACAAGTTTCCATCCCCATGAGAGTATCTTCTTGAAAATCGGTTATGCATGTGGTGAAGAGATTTCTTTCACTTGTGAATTGTGCATATGTTTCTCTGAACTCACTCCTCAAGAATACTACTACCTACATTGAATCTTGATAATACTTCACTAGATGTAACAAATGATAAAAATCCTTCTTTGCGTATGCTAATTCCTCTTCATCCCTTTTCACTTTGTCCAGCGTTGCATTAGTTATAGCCATTCCTGCCCCTATAAGGTCAATTGTCTTAGCATTTTCTGTGTTTAGAAGTGTTTATTATGTGGTGATGAGGAGTGTGTTATCAAGTGTGAGCCTCCTTTTCTTGTTTTTCCTTCTCATCACATATTTCCTCTTTCTATCATAAGCAGTCACTTGTATATCGGCGACCTCGTCCAGTGGCTTAGGAATCTGTTGATCTCCCCAGGTCAGAGTGTTTCCTAGGTTGTTTGTCGTATATATATGTTCTATGACCGAATCTTGTAGTTCTTTAATAGGGGGAAATTTTGTATGTCCTGGTGACTCGGCCTCCTGCTGGGGTTCGTCAGCTGGTGGAGTCTCGGATTTAGATGGGGAGAGGGGAAAAGGAACAACATTTACTTGAGGATCATCTATTGAGATGTCGATTTCTAATCATTATGTTTCTTCTTCCTATTCACCAAATCCCAACTCATCCTTGGAGTTGTCCTTCTTAGGCTGAATTCCTGATTGGTCGATAAATTCAGTGTCTAGAATGCTTATGGCCTTATTGTTGCCTTCTTGGGGAATTGAGGTCAAATCTTCGGGAATTGGAGCAGATGTTTCCCCTGGTTCTCGCTCCTCAATGATTGGTACTAGGGTTATGAGAGAAACCTCTGAGCTTTCATCATCATCGTATATGGTAATTAGTTCTATAAGGACATTGGGAACATCTATCCCACTTGATGTTCTTGTTTCCCCCAGCTATGTTGTAGCAACAATCGACAACCTTTCTTGTTGGGATATAATGCTTAGGTTTTCTAGATGAGTGATCTCCTCTAGTGGAGTTGTCGATCGAGATGACCCTTAAGGGATCTATAAAAGGGTTAAGTAGGGAGTCATTTTCTAACCTTTGTATAACCCTTTGGTCTTCTTCTAGCAACAACATCCCTCTCATATGTGCCTCTGTGGCTTCTACTGCTCTTTTTTCTTCCCTAACCCTGAGGGATTCTTGAGATATATGTTCTATTGTTTTGACCTACTCATCCATTTTCATTGCTTTGAATCTCATCATATTGGGTTTATCCTTTCTCTAGAGAACCTCCTCCCAGTCCTGAGAAACCTCTGTAAATATTTCATCTTCAAACTTATCATGGGCATACGACCAACAAGAAGATACTTGTGATGCATGCTAGTGTACCAAGCTCCTTGGGTCATGTTTGTGAAATTGTCATGTGGGGAATCTATACTCCAACTAGATCAAACCCTCTTGTTTTTCTTTTGAAATATCTTTTACAATGTAAAACCCTATATGAACTCCATAGGGTATGAACTCTCTCTTTTTGTCCTTTACCAGAGTGGAAATATAGACTTGCATAATGGTTTGATAACATATTTCTAACACAATGAGATAGTATGGGACATGAGTGGGGAGTAAATGTGTCATGCCAGTGGCAAAAAACACTCTAATATAGGTGGTGGTTTCTTCCTGGTACCAATGGCCTACTTTTGAAATCATTTTCTTGGATGTTTTCGTAAGCCTTGGGAATTCTTTCTTAAAAAGAATGAAATGTACTCGAGCTATAAATTCATTGCATATGAGGGAGTAATATTTATTTTAACTATTCTCCCACAGAATTATGAAATAGACATGCATGGGTAGCTTTGTAACATGCCATCTCAGATTCATGCCTAAGAATATGTTCCTTGTGTAGATCACGTCCAATAAGTATGAAGCCATGTGAAAAGCTAGTGTTTCTCCATCCTTTGGTCTCCAGTATTGCAATATGTTGGTGCTTAATTATTTTGAAATGATCGCTCCCCAGCTGAAGCTGCTACTAGAGATTCCCAAAGTGTATGCCACGAGCATCCATGCTTCTGAAAACTTAGCGCAATCCCTTTTCCCGTATAATCGACAAATCAAAGACATCAGATAAATATATGATTCTCTAAGATTGGTCGTACCATACCATCCATTGCTCCTATTTGTAAACTTATTATCTTCTTTCCACCATGAGTCCATAAACCTATTGGTGTCATGAAAATCATAAAATTTTACCACAAAATTAGTATTCAATATTTCCTCTGAGTCTTTGAGTTTGTATTATTTATGGACCTCTATTGGGAGAAAAACCCCTAGACATCAACCATTCTCATCAATGACCACGCATTTCGTCGCATTTGTGTGGTTGATTATCCACCCCAGGGTTTCAATACAAGGCAAGACCGGGGTTCGATAGGCTACCATGTGCAGGCAGGATCATCAAATGTTTAGGAATACTTGGCCATCGAACATTCTAACATCTGGGTCATTGTGTGGTATAAAATCTGGGTAATCTTCTTGGTTGATTATGTTAAACAAATCTCCTCACTGCGGGAGCACCACTTTCGATCCAATGCTTGCCTCTATGTTTTCGAATGCAGGAGGCTGGGGAAAATCCCTTTTGGTAGACGTGTTGATGACTAGTTCCACTTTAGTGGAAAAAACAAGTTGTCTAGACGAGTTTGGCGAAGATCATTTATCAACCCCTACTTCTTTCAGTTTTTGTGCTCTTGGCGAGTGCCTAGTCATTGGCTTCCTTGGAGGCATTTTTCCTGCACAAAGAACAAAATTAGATACTAACTTGTAGAAATGATCTTGAAATATAGAAAAATGTGACTGTTGAAATGATACAGACAATTCATACCTCTTCTTCACAGAAGCTTAACCTAGATTAGAATTTTGAAAATTGACTATGAGCTCTTGAAACACTTTCTCTCTCCTTCGAATGCTCCAGGAATGAAACACTTGTGTACAGAATGTTGCATTCGAACTTGTATTTACAATTTAAACATAGAGAATACTTACCTTGTCACGTCAGTTCTTGAATTTAGGGCATCAATGTGGTCCACACAATCCATCACCAAGATCTTAATCATGCTCGAGATTAAATGCAATCCCAGGCTGGCAGCGCAGGAGCGAGGTACTACGTAGTGCATCAGTGGTTTCAAAATCCTATTTTTTGGTTGTCACACGAGACAGTAACATGTGTTGATCAAAGAATTAATTGGCATGTTAAATAACAAAATCCGATCTTATTTTTCACCAAAGGAATCCCCTCATACCATCGATTTCCTATCAGTCCATCAGTTTAAACAAGTGGATCGGCGTCGATGTTTTTCATAGAAAACGTTCGTTAATATATTTTTTAGCGAAATATTCGATGCCAACTCGGGTTGTCATATAGTGCTGATGTAGAAATGTTGATCTGGAAGGGCGATCATGACATGTGGCGTTTGATTTTGGGTGCTCCCTTTAAAAGTTTCTTCAGAATCGAGGATTTTCTTTAAGCATGGACCTAGGAACCTTAGCCTATCATGCCGATGTCGACGACATATTCAGGATCGACGATCGCCAAGTCTCTACAGTCATTATTTCATGATTTCATCCCTCGGAGTTCGTTGATGCCGAAAACATATCGGCGATCGGTGATCGGTAGGGTTTTGAAGTAAAAACATTCTGCAGTTTAAGGCTTTCTTTAGATATCATCGACCCCAAATGTATTGGTGATCGGTGATGGGAGGTTCTTTAGGTGTGTCGATGTTAGTGTTTTCCTTTTTGTACATCCTCGATGTCGATGGTGTATCGACGAGATTTTGGCAACTTATTCGCAAGATATAATCAGTGATCGATGCACACACTCTTCCATTCTCCCAATGTTGATGATACATTAGAGATCGACTATCAATTATTTTCATTGCCATGTGGTCTATTTTACTGCACATATCGCGTCAATGCAGATAATAGGTGCATGGCTCAAAATTTTAGTTGTGTATATGTAGTTACAAATTCCAAGTCTACTTTAGAAGAGAAGTTAATATATTCAACAAATACAAACCAATCCGAATGTGATCGATGATAAAACATAGGAACATAAAACTTAATGATCCCCACACAATTGACTCAATTCAGAAAGAGAGAAAAAAACAAAGTGGAACCCAAAAGAGAAAAATTTCACAAAAGTTTTAAGGTGTGTTGAGTGCTCAACACATAGGACTAGAGAATTGGAAACAATTCTTACATGATATATCTACCATAATATGTGCAAGAATTAAGTGCGCACTAATATGGGTTGGCACAGAGGTAAGAGAACCTCCAAGTTTTTATGGTCAAAATAATTTGGAAGAATTCTTAACAAAGGTTGAATTATAAGTCTTGGAAAGTAAGAGGTTACCATTCTTGGACATTACCTTGAAATCAACACTTGTTGGTGGGGTACTCATAAATAAAATATCCAAGATTGGTATCATTGCAAAATATTATTGCGCATTAGATTTGGAGCAGAACAGGAGAATAAATATATGCAGAAATATGATGGAATAGGACAACCCAGATAAAATATAGACATATGTATAACCCAATGGAGATTTGTACCACTAGAGGAGTGGTCACATAACTTTATCCATACCTTAGAAGGAATACCAAGAAACTGGTATACAAAATTGGAACTGCACAGAGGTACTGGAAATTGGGAAGAGTTGCAACAGAATTTTGTGATCACATTTTCATTTGAACATGAGAATCTAGTGATGGATGCAACACTGAAGTTGATAAAAGAGAAGATCTTTAAAGAACCTAAAGTTGAAATTGACATGTTATCAAAATCAAGATATAAAAATATTCAGACAGTTGTTACAATGTTACCACGTAGCAGAAGATGACACAACAGAGGAAAACCCATGTGATATTCAAATAACAGAAGTTGAAGGGGAAAGAGAAGTATAAGGTCCAAAGTTATAGTGAGAATAATTTGTTGCACCACTGGAGATAAAGAAGGCAAATATTGGAACAGAAGAGAATCCAAAGATTGCAAGTATTGGTGACTATTGGGATAACCATACAGTGGAAAGAATAAGAGAGTTATTGTGCATGTATAGTGATCTATTTCCAGCGACGTTTTCATAAATTAAAGGGGTAGTAGGAGAACTTGGGGAAATGAAAATTCGTCTACGACCATATGCCAGACCAATAATACATAGACCTTATAGGCTGAGTCCAATATATAAATAGAAAGTGAAGGCAGAGATTGATAAAATGTTACAAGCTGGTATAATAGAACATGTTGAAGAATGTTAGTGGATTATCCCTATGATAGTTCAAGAGAAGAAGCAAGGAACAATAAGGATATGTGTAGAATTGAGGAAGTTTAATGATTCCTATCTGCATGAACCCTTCCCTACTCCATTTACAGATGAAGTATTAGAGAATGTAGGAGGACAAGAAGCCTACTCA
Organism: Picea sitchensis; assembly: GCA_010110895.2. NCBI lineage: Eukaryota > Viridiplantae > Streptophyta > Pinopsida > Pinales > Pinaceae > Picea > Picea sitchensis. Next base: position 302,665 of record SNQJ01S0003641.1, read on the forward strand.
TTTACTGATGGATTTTCAAGGTATGACGAGATCAAAATAGCACCATAGGATCGTCATGACTACATTTTCCACTGAATGGGGATCATATCACTATACAGTGATTCCCTTTGGATTAAGAATTTCGATACTATTTTTTGAAGTGTAGTAGTAGTTGCATTTAAATATTTTATACATACATTTTTGGAGGTTTATTTGGATTGTTGGACAGTATTTAGCCTATTGAAATATCATGTTGAAATTTTGAGATTAATGCTAGATAGGTGTAGACAGTGTCAAATCCCTTTGAATATTACTAAATGCATATTCAACGCACCATTAAGAATTTTGGTAGGGCATGTGGTGTGTAAACAGGGTCTGTTGGTTGATCCTGCAAAGATTGTTGTCATTATTAATTTACCACCACCTAAGTTAGTGTGCCAATTGAGAGATACACTAAGTCATATAGGATACTATAGAAATAATTATATCAAGGTTCAGTGGAATGATGAGTGCCAACAACGTTTGGACATATTAAAGGAGAAAATGGTGACAACACCAGTTCTGGTGTTTCCATATTGGTCAAAAGAATTTCATGTTCATGTGGATTCCTCTTCAATAGAACTTGGAGAAGTATTAACATAGCCAAGAGAAGGTGACATAGATCACCCAATAGCATTTGCAAGTAGGAAACTGTCAGAGTCATAACATAATTATAATACAACAGAGAGAGAAAGTTTGGCTATGGTGTATGCATTAAAAAAGTCCAGACATTATTTATTAGGACAACATTTTAAGATGTTCACAAATCACTATGCTCTTAAATACCTGGTCAACAAGATAGTGTTGGGGGGAAGAATATGCAGATGGTTGTTGTTATTTCAAGAGTTTGATTTTGAAGTAGTTGTGAAACCTGGAAGATTGAATGTAGGGCTAGATCATCTGTCTAGGGTAACTAATGGAGAGGAACTAAGCAGTTTGGAGGACAATTTTCCTAATGCACAACTCTTTTCAGTACAAATTGTTGATGAATACTTTGTTGATATCATTGAATTTTTTAGTACAGGATTTTCTCCAAAGGAATACACGAATGTGCAGAAGAATAATTTGGTTCTCAAATCTACAGATTACCAACATATTGCAAGACACTTGTATAAACTAGGTGTGGACAATATTTTGAGGAGATGTGTCATGGAACATGAACACCCTATCTTCTTAGCAGAAGCACATGAAGGAATAGTTGGAGGAGATTATGTAGGAAAAAACACTATGCAGAAGATATTACGTGCGAGATTATGGTGGCCAACAGTTTCTAAATATGCAAAGGAGTATTGTCAAGCTTGTGATGTTTGTTGGAGGGTAGGAAATCCATCCAGGAGGGATGAGATGCCACTAAAACCTCAGGTAACTCTTAAAGTGTTTTGCAAATGGGAAATTGACTTTGTAGGATGAATCAATCCACTAGCTAGAAGATCAAGAGCAAGGTATATCATTACAGTGAAAAAATATTTAACTAGATGGGTTGAAGAAACAACAATAAAATACTGCAGCACACTTCATGTTTGAACAAGTAATTACAAGATTTGGATGCCCTAGAATTCTAATGAGTGATCAGGGAACTCATTTTATCAATAGTACCATTCAGGAAATGACTGGAGAATTTGGGATACACCATCAGAAGAGCATTCCATACCATCCTCAGGATAATGCAACAGTGGAAGCATTCAATACGATTTTGGAGAATGCCCTTACTAAAATTTGTAATGTGAACAGGGATGATTGGGATTTGAATATACCATCAGTATTATGGGATTATATAACCACATGAAAGAAATCCATATGGTAGACACCTTTAATATTGGTTTATGGTTAGGAAGCAGTAGTTCCTTTGGAATATTTGATACCTAGTATGTGCATTACATCCATTACAAACAAGACAAATAGAGGTGAAGCTAAATAAATATTGTCTCAACTCATTGCTAGTGGGAAAAACCCCTATGACTACACCAAGGTTCAGAATGTAGGCAGATCAATTAACCATCTAAAAGTCAAATACTTCTCTAAACTACCCCAAACATACCAAAACTCATACAAGAAAAGAAAATATGAGGGAGATTGGGTAACTATACCACTACTCCGCATCTGGTGATGATCTCCTCGTGCTTGAAAGCTTCACTGACTGCATGCCTCCTCCCAAGGTTGACCTAAATTCAAAGCTAGAAAAACATAAAACTACAAGCATGATATTTCATATACAAATTAGGGTTAGATGTAAGAACATCAAAACATAAACCAATAAAAGCATTCAATACACCATGATTTGGGACAGGAAAAGTAATTATTTTATTAATAACTCAATGATTATACCTTTACAATCAAAGTCGGCTACAACTCCACGAACCTAGTCTGGTCTCCTCTTCCCCAAGCTCAAAGTGCACCTTTGTATGGATTCTCCTCTCAACCTTTTGATCTCTTCTTGGGAAGTGAATGGGTTTTGATGGAGGAAGAAGGGATAACGAGGAAATGTTGAGGCAATTCTCACAAAAGGGTTGCAATAACTTGGGCAAGAAGGGTATGCGAAATGGGCAGATTTTCATTGTTCTTATGACTATATGTGGAATGAGACAACAACACCTCCTTTTATATGACAAAAGGATGGTTATTTGGTTGGGTGGCGGGCTATAAGCGATGGATTAGTTGGGAAACTACCCAATAGCCCATAATCTCAATGAATTCCTTGGGATTTGAAACTTTTGAAAGTATATGTGGGCTATAATGGTGCATCAAGCGTATGTACGTGGGCAGTATTGCTGCAAGGTGTGTACATCTTCAAAAAAATGTTTTTTTAGAAGAGAAACTCAGTAGTGCTTTGGAAAAAAATGCAAGTAAGAGGGCCAAAGGCCAGGTATGCATGTGTAGAGAAATTTAGGGTTATAACAGATGCCCCCTAATGTGTGAGTTCAAAAGAGAATTTGATGGCCAAAATACATTACAAAATCTTCACCAATGTACGAAACGAGTGAGCCTGGGACTAGAGCCCGGGACCAGAGTTCGGGAGGTGCCATCTGCAAAATAACAATTGTCTCTCTGAGACAGAAATACCCATGCTCAGGATGAAATAAATCATGGTTTCCAATCAAATACATTTTATATCCATGGCATATAACTATATAAAGTGTAGCCACGAGAAATACACAACAGATCTACATCTCGAAATCAAAGATATACAAGTATAGTATTCATCTTCAAGAAGCCAATAACGCTCGATGGCTGGAGATGAGGTCTTCATAGCTCGAACAACAACTTCAATATATTAGAATCTTGGGTATGAGTACAATGTGAGTGTATGACTTCACTACCCATAGGTCTTCGACAACTCATCGAGAAAAGACAAGAGGATCTCAATGATCAGGAAAAGAACTTTGTTGATTTTGAATCAGGACTTTACTGGACTTTTACGATGGCCGACTCGTGAGATCAAGAGACAAATTGTAGAAATCCCGACTCAGGTTGGGTGAAACTTCCCTTCGATAAAAGCATGGAAGATGATCAGACTCAGGTAGCATGGCATTGACATAAGTTCATGATGAAGGAGGCAACACAAAATTACCATGTGTTTGGAAAAGTAACCAAATGGAGGAGGACACGGATCTATGTAGTGAGAACAACTTCTTAACGTCATACTATATCCCAATGCTTGACGAACAAACGAAAGGATTTTCTTTTTCCAAGGGTGACTCCTTGTGCTACCAAAAACATAATATATATTTCTTGTCCCCTCTTTTTGGGTTTTTTAATTTTTTTGTCTTTTTCAATTTTTTAAAGAGATTGAAAAAGAATAAAATAATGCAACGTTACAAAGGAGGAATGAGTGTTGCAAACAAGCATACTATTTCCAGGCTCAAGGAACAAACTAATGCTCAGAGCAAGGAGACATGTGCAGGGAAAGGACACTCAAGGAAAATTCCTCCATGGACCAAGGTGTCAGGTCGCAGAAGCAAAGTGCTACAAGGCTTGAGTATAAGGCATGCTTCAAAGGTTTATTTGAGAGCAACATGAAGTCGAAATTAGGCCAAAGATGCAGAGATTCAAATGCAATTAGCAAGACACAATGAAATCCCCCTCAATGTGTTTTTAATGAGTCCAAAGAAGGTAAGCTCGGTAGTTTTTTCATGTTTAGAGAGTCTAAAAAAATGTAAAAGAAGACTCCAAGGAGTACCTTTTTCGGATATAGTCTAGTCGGTTCGAAAAAGGGGTAAACTAGTACCAAAAAGACGTTTATTCAAAACCATTTTAATGAGTGTGACAAAGACAAGATCGCTTGGCAATCTTTTCAATTTTAAGGAGTCTGAAAGGAGCTTAACTATGGACTCACTCCCTTTTTCTGGATTTAGTCTCCTTAGCCCAAAAAAGTACAAACGTTACTGAGGAGAAATCTCCTAGAGAGACAAATCTCCTGAGGTGTACACCTTTCCTCTATAATATACAGGACGGAAAAAGGGGTAAACTCATGCCAGTGGATGTTCTTCTATACCAATTTAACGAGTGTGAAGGAACAATGCCACTCTGCGATATTTTCAATTTTAGGGAGTCTGAAAATAGATTAAATATGGACTCCATGGGGGCTCATTTTTCGTAATTAATCTCCAAGGCCCGAAAAAGGTGATAAACCAAAACCAAGGAGAATGTTCCTTTTTCGTAAATTTAGTCCCTCGGGCCCGGAAAAGGGTTAAACGTATACATGAGAATACTCGTCTAGAAAAACGAATTTCCTAGAGTATACTTGTGTTCATACAATTGACCATCTGGACCGAAAAAGGGGTAAACTACTGTCGAACAAACGTCCCTTCAAGTTTGAGTTTGGCGAGTGTGAAGGGAAACAAGATTGCTTGGAAATATTTTCATGTTTAGAGAGTCTAAAAAGGGCTTGAAGAAGAATCTAGAAGGTTTCTTTTCTTAGTTAATCCAAACAAGACCGAAAATCATAAATACAGTCTTGTCGGATGTTGCTTTCAAATTTCAAAGCGAGCTTGAAAGACAACAACGCATGCTCATTGTGGGTGTCTCGAGGGTGAGGCCAACAGAGATGGTGCATCAGATGAAAGAGGCTCAATCTCGTAATCATGAAATTACTAACAAGGACTCCCGAGCCTAAAGTCATTACAAATAGCATGGACGCCAAAATGAAACAAGGATCCATCTAGGGAATCCATGTAAAGGTAGGCTCTACCACCTAACCATGACACTTCTAAACTAGCAATGATGGTTCTGTGTCGCACTTCAGTGGGATCGATCCTATGGAAAAGCGGAAAACACAACGATATGCAAAAAGTGGAGGTGAAATCCTAACTTATATGCAAAAAGTTGGAAAAAAATGACTTTTACCAAAGGATTGGTCGTGGCTATGTCTTGTCATCTCGTAGATCCACTGTGTATTCTTCGTGGCTATGATCAGTTCAGGTCATCAAAGTATAGATCCACATTGTATCTTTGGTGGCTATACCCTTTTTTCAATACAATTATGGATCTGCAGTGTATTTTATGGCGGCCATATCTTGCAAGTCTTGATCACCCAAGCATAGGTATGTCTGCCTTGGGTTTTGAAACATGTCATAATATTTGTTGGATGTTTGTGTGAAGTTCTGTCAGGTTCTCCGCGTCTATACCCTTGCTTGAAAGTCTACAAAGCATTTCAGTTATCAGTTCTCATCTTCTAACTTCATACTTTGGGAGGCAATCTGTTACACATCAACATTACTCGCTTTGATAAGTGTCGCAAGTGTCACATGTTGCTCACAAGTGTCGCAAGTGTCAAGCAAAGCATACTACCATGATTCCTATGTCATACTTATGATGACACTAAGAAGACACTCAAAATTCCTCAAAGACTTGGTTTGAAGGAAGAGGAATGGTTAACTAAAGTTAAATGCCTCTTGCCACCTGAAAGAATCATTGAATTTACGTTTTTAGAAGAGAGCGCTCCCCTATATCTCTCTTAGGAGCGTTGGCACTCCCCTATAAACTGCTAGGGAGCACTATAGCACTAAACATCCCATCAAGAGGAGTG
>SNQJ01S0003641.1:327331-337335 GCA_010110895.2 Picea sitchensis
GTTTCACTCTCAACGTAACCACAAGGCCATGCAACTGTCTTCAAGGAGGATTTTACATTTTGCGTTTCGGGTTTTGGTGATTCCCGATGCAGTGGAGGAGCAACCCCTTGTCTTTCAAAGTCCTAGTAGTTGGAATGTCGAAACGGCTCCTAGGGGGCTTTTACATTTCGTGTTTCAGGTTTCGGCAATTCCCGATGCAGTGGAGGAGTGACCCCTTGTCTTTCAAAGTCCCGGTAGCTGAAATGTCGAAATGGCTCCTAGGGGGCTTTTACATGTTGTGTTTCAGATTTCGACAATTCCTAATGCAGTGGAGGAGCGACCCTTTGTCTTTCAAATTCCCAGTAGCCGGAATGTCGAAACGGATTTTGGGGGGATTTTACATTTCGTGTTTCGGGTTTCGACGATTCCCAATGCAGTGGAGGAGCGACCCATTGTCTTTCAAAGTCCTGGTAGCTATAATGTCGAAACGACTCCTAGGGGGATTTTACATTTCGCGTTTTGGGTTTCGGCAATTCCCGATGTAGTGGAGGAGAAACCCCTTGTCTTTCAAAGTCCCGTTAGCCGGAATGTTGAAATGGCTCCTGGGGGGCTTTTACATTTCACGTTTTGGGTTTCATAAATTCCCGATGCAGTGGAGGAGTGACCCCTTGTCTTTCAAAGTCCCGGTAGCCGAAATCGCGACCGAGCCTGATCAGGAGCCATGTGTCCCGACTGGATCAGATGACCACGATCATTTCATGACTTTGGCCATAAGAGATGAGCCCATGTGCTAAACCTCGTGCAACTCCGCGACTCAAGCTTACCCGATGACCGTCAATCTGCTCCATCTATGGATCCTTGCCGTTAAAAACAAAATGCTTGCTCGCTTGATTTTAACCCCGAATTGGACTTCTTCTGTGTGTTGCGCTTGGCGCTCATGACTACGGCCTTTGAATAAAATGCATTTGATGGGTTTTAAACCCCATTTCTACGCATTTGCACCAAGGGCCCAAAATTGGAGAGAAACACCCCCTTGTAAGAATTGGTGCTAACAGTTTTGAATAGACCTCTTTTCGGTGCTAGTTTACCCCTTTTTCGAACCGACTAGACTACCTTCGAAAAAGGTACACCAGTGGAGTCTCCTTTTACGTTTTTCAGACTCTCTAAATATGAAAAACTGTCGATCTTACCTTCTCTGGGATCGTTAAACTTACATTAAAGGATGTTACCATTGTGTGTTTTGTTAACCATGTTTGCATACCTGTGTCTTTGGTCTAATGTCGGCTCCATGTTGCTCTCAACTGAACCATCTAAAGCATGCCTTATACGCAAGCCCTGTAGCACTTTGCCTCTGCATCTTGACACCTTTGGTCCCAGGAGGGATTTTTACTGAGTGTCCTTTCTTTGAACATCAATCTTTTCCTTGTGCCTCGAACTTGTATGTTTGCGACACTCATTCCTCCTTTGTAACGTAACATTCTTTTATTCTTTTTCCAAAATTATTGAAAAAGACAAAAAAATCAAATATACCCCAAAAAGAGGAAGGGAAAGGTATTTTCTTTGTATTGGAAACATAATGAGTCGCCCTTGGATAAAGCACATCTGTCTGTTTGTTCGACAAACTCTGGGATTTAATACGACCTTAGGAAGCTATTCTCACTACATAGAGTTGTGTCCTCCTCCATTTGGTTATTCTTCCAAACATATGGAGAGTTTGTGTTTCCTCCTGCCTCATAAACTTATGTTAATGCCATGCTTCCTGAGTCTCATAATTTGTCTTTCTATTTTCCAAGGGAAATTTTTACCAAGCCTGAGTCGACCCCTCTGCAGTTTGTCTCTTTCCCTCATGCCTGGCCATCCTGAAATTCCAATCAAGTCTTTGTTTGAAATAAATGAAGCTTTCAGTCTGATAATCAAGATTCTCTAGTCCATGACCGATGAGTCGTCGAAGACCTCTGGGTAGTGAAGGCGTACACTCATATTACACTCCTACCYGAGTTTTKAAGATTTTGAAGTTGTTGCTCAAGCTCTGAAGACCTCATCTCCAACCATCAGGCCTTATCATCTTCTAGAAGATGGATACTCTACATGTATATCTTTTTGATTTCGAGATGTAGCTCCGTTGTGTATTTCTCGCGGCTACACTTTATATATTTATATGAAATGGATCTACAATGTATTTGATTGGTAGCCATGATTTTATTTTATCCTAAGCATGGGTATGCTTGCCTCGGTGAGACAATTATTATTTTGCAGATGACACCCCCTGATTTCTAGTCCCTGGGCTCACTTGTTTGGAACGTTGGTGAAGATTGTTAATATATTTCGGCCATCAGATGCTCTTTTGACCTCACACATTAGGGGGAATCTGTTATAACCCTAATTTTCACCAGACATGCTTACTTGACATCAGGCCATCTCAGATTCTTTCTTTGCCAAAACATTGTTGAACAACTCTTCTTAAAAACCCCTTTTATATTTCCTACACGCCCTGCTCCATTACTGCACGCATGTACATGCTAGCTGACCCAAGACAGCCCACGTGTACCTACAAAAACACGAAAAAAGTAAAGTTGTTGACGAAACACACAACTTTGTGTAAGTTAACTAAACCTTTCAGCCATGCATGGTCGGTCACTCGACCAAATACCTAGCTTCTTCTAGCCTATAAAATAAGGGTTAGGGGTCCCATTTGAAAGGAGGAGAATCATAGTAAAGAAACTATACCTGATTAAGCATTCCCTTTGTCCCAACCTTTATCCATCCTTATGAAAAGAGAAGTATAGAGGAAAGCAGTTGGAAGATAGTGGAAGAAGAGCCCGGGACTAGGATCGAGGAGCAGTAGCCGACTTTATCATTGTAAGGTATCATTGTGAAGTTAATAAAATAATTTTTTTCCCATTCTGCCATATGAGATTATCATTATTGGAATATTGATTGTATGATTGATTAAATCTCTAACCCGTTAGTTCATAGATCAAATGAATGTGGAGTTCTTTGCTTGTTTTTAGTGAATGTGGGTCAGCATTGGGATCGACATCAAACACGAAGAATAAGGTACGTCAACTTAATCTCTTGAGCCTTGTATTTACATATGAGTAATGGGGTTCTAGGCATGGGATGATGGTAAAACGTAAGAATCTTTAGGTCATTTCTTCATGCATGATAAAACCCTTAGTGCTAGTCCGTAGGAGGGATTTCCCACCCATAACAACTATGAGCCAATATATGATTTTGGGAATCCGAAGGGGTTTTCAACCTCTCCGAATATTGTACTTATGCCTTGCTAGGACCTTTCTGCAGATGTTTTTGAATTTCAGACAGACTCTGTAGTAGAATTGTGTTCAACTCTGCCTATTTTTCATGGGCTCTCATAAGCCTCTCATTATCTGCCTTCATACTCCTCACAATTTCCATCAAATATAGAGGAGTTTCCCTATCCCTCTGGCCATCAAATTATTCATCTCTAAGGTGCAAGAGGTCATCCATATTGTGCTTCACCATTCACTTTTGAGAGCCTTTTTCAATTTGGCCTACGTTTTGAAACAAGAATCACCATTATCATTTCATGCCAGTATTATGAGTCATGCATTCCAGAAAACATAAATCCTTTTTAAATAATCTTAAGCGATCTTGGTGACCCATTCAAGCCTGGACTTTGAACTATGCTTTGATACCACTCTGTAACACACCCAACCCCTATGGGTGGGGATATTAGGGTTTCCACTTTTCTTAACTATCTCAAATCCTCTATTATACATCTCCATCATATTTTGCTCGTTGATAGCTTCCCAACGGTGGTAATTTCGCTCAAAACTGAGATTCATATAGAAGGTTATGGCCTTCATAAGTCCTTGGGGTTAGAACTCTATCCCACTAAAATGTGGTGTCCACGTGACACCTCGTCACACTTTCCATCTAACATGACAACAAAATTGCACCTATGTTACACATGTCAATCTTACCATGAGGATATTTTGATCCATGCAGGTCTATCATTATTATCGATTAGACTCTCTACCAGTACCCTCATCACTCACCTCCAATGGATATGGTATCAAGTAATATTCCCTTTCGATGCCATTTGTTCAGAGCTAGAACGACTTGAGCAGTTCCAATACTCTAAAAGAAAGGTATCGAGGAATATAACCCTCTCCTTGATGGACACATGTAGATGCAAGTCACGATATCCCAAAATACGATTGAAATCTAATTGGGGTCTAAGGTTTTCCAGCCTTGTTGACCATGCTCGACTCATCCACTGATAAGTGAGTGACTCCTGTCACTCCAAATTCACTCTGACTACCCCACTGGCATGCCACATCAGCCATGACGTTATGACTGCATTCTTTAACTTAGACGAGACTCACGGAAGATCGATGGCTATCGTTCCATCTCTCCATAGATATACCTACAGTCGATATATTCCCTCTATTGGAATTGCACTCCTAAGTCATTGGAGGATTACTCCATATCCTTCTAAGTTGTACTCTGAAGACAATCAATGTTGGGCAAGCACGATTTTCACACAATACAATTCACTTAATAATATACTAACACGCGTCTTCGCACAAACACTGCCCTTCATCTCTCACCCTCTTGACTTACTAAGTGGGACTGATAATGATAAATTACCATGGATTCATCCCTCTTGCTTAAATATCTACGGTTCACACGAGATCGGCTTCGGGGTCTTTCTTTCAGAGTTATTCTCACAACACATGAGATTTCCTTTCGAAGGTCGGGATTCGAAAGGTTTTATTTCAAAGTCGCTTGTTCAGATTCTTTCCTATGACTTTCGAGGGATCTCTTCAAAGTGGTAACTTCGAACAACACACCAATCAATGGTCATGATCTCATCATATCAACGTTTGTTTTTCTTCGYTGAACAACATAATATTTATAGAATCATAAATATCACATCTAAGGACTTAGCCATTTTTTGAGTTTTGCAAGACTTCAATTTCTGACTTTCGAGAACTCAAGACAATTTTTTGGCCATTACTAACTATCAAACTTAAGGTTTAAGCCTCACATGACTTGTAGGATCTCCACACAGGGAACATGTATCATCCCCAACCACCCCAGTGTTGGGATATTCCACATGAAATAAAATTTGAACTTATAAAATATTTAGACATTAAAAAACTATGCATTTGCCCAGATTCATACAACATAAAATAAAATACACATGAAACATACACACACACAGAGGAAAAACCCATAAAATAAACACATAAATAATAATAATGTAGTATGTAATTTCACACACAATTGACACATATATTTGATAAAGAGACCACCAAATGTGTGCACCTTCCACATTCCTCCCAGTGTTATACCACGCATCTCAGAACTCTCAGTAGTGGGTCACCCTCGAGCTAGGACTAAACTCCACCCAGGAAAGGAATTATTATCCAGAATGATGTATTTCAGACAACATGAAAAAATATCTCATAGGTTCCAACTCAAACTGACAGCCTACAGTCCCTCATTCCCCACATTCGTGTCCCACACCAGGAAATGTGTCCCTTCTCTTCTCAACAGTCCTTCAACTGCCCCATTTCCTTTCTGGGGCTTCAACAACGGGACATACAATAAGTCTGAGAGCCCTGTAGTTACAGTTTGGCACCTTCGAGAAAACAATTCCCAATAATTCTCTCACCCCGAGAGAATTTCTCATGGGCCTGACAACACATCTCTTGAGTATCACATGGGCCTGACAATCTGTCTCTTGAGTATCCCATGGGCCTGACAACCTGCTTCGTCAATCCAACTCTTTTTTTAACCAAGTACAGGAACATGTACATGTATAGTACTAGATCAGGTAAGGTATAGGTGTGTTTTTCATGACAAAGAGGTACGATGGATAGATGAAAACCGTCAGCCCAACAAAATGGAGAAAATGATGGAATGCCCCAAAAATGCACTAAGTCCAAGATATTTGTATGCATGTGCCCAAATTGACACTTTCCAGGTTGAGAGCTACTTTGGCCCACTTGTCCCTATCCTTTAGAACTTAGGATAAAATTAATTATCCATATTTTATAATTTAAGGAATATTAATATAATATTCCTTTTTACCTTAAGCTCCCTAGCTTAGCCCCTTATCCTTAAAATTTATCCCCCTTTCCCTAACTAGTGGATTTTAGTCCCCATACTCTTTTACATGGTTGGTATGCACACAACGATGTATTTTTCATCAATATTGCATGTGAATACATTTACATTTACATCACAAATATACTTGTTCTTCTGCATCCCAACTCACCATCCTAAGTATAGTTGTATTTACATTTACAGATGGGGTTCAACCTAGGGGTATTACATTCCCCTCCCCCTTATTTATGCACTATCCTCACTGCAATATATATACACATATACAACCAAAATTTCAAAAATCCTTAAAAATATGTGGGTATTCTGCCCGCATAGCATCCTCATGCTTCCAAGTTGCATCTTCAAGACCGTAATAGGTCCATTGGACCTTTACTAGATCTATGGCTCGATTTTGGAGCTGCTTGATCTTCCAGTCTAGTATGCACACTAGATGCACTTGAAAGGTGCCTTCTTGCCCACCTAAATCACATTCCAATCAATGGCATGATTAACATAAGGTATATACTTTTTGAGCAGTGATACATGGAATACATTATGAATAGACATTCATGCAAGAAAGGAAAGCATGTATGCTACATGCCCAATCCTCTCTATGATTTCAAATGACCCACAATAACGAGATGCCAACTTTGAACAATTTCCCAACTTCAGGGAACTTTTGTTGGCCTTTACTTTCAAAAATAGATGGTCACCCACTTTAAATTCCCTATGCAATATGACCTTATTAGCATAGATTTTCTGCCTGTCTTGAGAAACTTTTAAATTTTGTTTTATTTTCAACATTTTCTCTTCCATTTCCTTGAGTAATTATGGTCCAACCACTGCTCTATCTGTTGGGTTGTCCCAGCTTACCCTTCTTCCATAAAGTGCTTCAAATGGGCTCATATTTAAATATGTTGGGTACCCATTGTTATAAGCAAACTCTACTAAGTGTAGGTAGTCTTCCAATTTTGATGGTTTATCCATCACATACATCCTCAACATATCCTCAATCACTTGATTCACTCTCTCTTTTTGTCCATCCAATTTTGGATGATAAGTTGTGATAAAATTCAAATTTGTTACAAATCCCTTAAATAATCCTTTCCAAAAATTTGATGTAAATTTTGAATCTTTGTTAGACACAATTGTCTTGGGTATACCATGCATTCGAGAAACTTCCCTCATATAAATATCAACAACATTGGTTGCCTTGTGAGTGAGCGTTACTGGAATAAAATGGGAAACTTTAGTAAGCTTATCCACCACTACCATGATAAAATCACGTTGCTTGTTTGTTCTGGGCAGTTTGGTGATGAAATCCATTGTTACAACTTCCCATTTCCACTCAGGAATGGGTAATGGATTTAGCAAACCAACTGGATGTTTATGCTCAACCTTGACCTTTTGACACTCCAAACATTTGTCAATGAAATCAACAACTTCTTTCTTCATTCATGGCCAATATTATTGGCTCTTGAAAGTTGCATTAGTTTTCTGATAACCTAGGTGCCCAACATAAGGCACATTATTCATTTCTCTCAATATCATATTTTTCAATTCCTGCGAATTTGGTACATAAATTATGCCCCAGTACATGAGAATTTCATCATTTCCTAGCTTATAGTCTTCGATTTCCTACTGCAAAATACCTTGTTGTAATTTTGTTATTATTTCCATGTATTGCAAATCTAATTTTGCAGCCTCTAAGATTCTATCTTTCAAATATGATTGGTACATACTAATGGTTGTAGCATGCAACTCATGCACCCTTCTCCTAAGTGCATCATCCATCTTGTTCTCTTTACCTTTGATATGCTTTATATCATAGTCATATTCATTGAGAAATTCTAACCACCTTCTTTTCCTGGCATTTAGAGTTGGATGTCCAAATAAATATTTTAGACCATTATGGTCTGTCCTAAACTCGAACCTTTTCCCCATGAGGTAGTGATCCAGGTGGATATGGGTGGCCACCCACCTATTCCAGTTGGCTCCTCGTGTCCATTTTTTATTCAATGTGTCTTTTTTTACTTCTTTATAATTGTGAGTTCTACACTTCTAGGGTTGTTTGAATCCTCACACATCCACCAGGTGAATACGGGTGGCCTCTCACCTAATCCAACTGGTTTATTTTGTATCTTTTCATGTCAACACATCTTGTTGTACTTTCAGGGTTGTTTTGGGGCCCTAATTTTTTTTTTCTTAGCTTGCCATAGTTAGACTATGGACAAAGTTAGAGTATGATGATCGAATGTGTAGTTCTCTGAAATACCTTTCCAATGGGATATCACGCGCCTAAAACGGAGGTCGTATGCAAAATTTATGACCCTAGGAAGTTGAGGTACAAAATTACACCAACTTACCCATAGGGCCCACATGACTTTTGGCATTTTACCTTCTAGTGTTAGGTTTTTGGATGTCTAGGGTTTTGGCATTCATGAGTAATATGAAAAGGGCCTCTGGAGACTCATTGTAATCCATTCCACTCAGAAGGATGCAGGTAGCAACCGCATCTCTTCTCATAGATAGCTACCACCATTCAAGCAAGTTTCAGTTCTATAGTTTTACAATTTCAGCGTATTTCATTATTTAATAGAAGATATTGTTCATTGGATATTTGTGTTATTATTCCTATCTCTGTGTTTATTGTATTCACTCTATTAATTAGTTTTTTCCTCTCCTAAATCCATATCAGTGGTATCAGAACGATCTTCTCTTCATTTATTTTTATTCGTGCATGTCCCCGACAAGGGCTAGGTACAAGAATTTGGGACTTGAACCAATTGAGCCATGACCATATCGGTCACGCTGAGCCTAAAAAAAACCCATGGGAGATGAAAATAAAGATGATGGAACAATGGATCCTATCAAAATGTTGCTCGAGGAATCCCTTGCATGACAAAGGAACGAAATGATGGACAACTTCGCGCAAATCCTTCAACAGTTGCCCAAGGGAGAAGGATCTTTATCAAGCGGCCATGCAACCCCCTTCAAGGTACGGGTAAATTTTGATATTCCATTATTTGAAGGACTGATATATGCGGATTTTGTAGATAAATGGTTGAATCTGCTCGAATGATATTTTCCAATCCACAATTTTTCCAATTGGGAAAAGATAACTTTTGCACTCCTCAAGGTCACTCCCCATGTTAAAGACTGGTGGGATACTTACTCTAAACAAAGGGCCATGGAGGAATCTACAATTTTTGTGGTGGCCCCTACATGGGATTCCTTCCAGGACACCATTAAATAACATTACTATCTGATTGGAAGCTACGAGGACCAATACACAAGATGGACCACCCTATGTCAAGAAAAGGACCAGAAAGTACCAGACTTCACCAATATTTTCCATACCCTATGCACTAAATTGGGTATCAAATATTCTGAGCATCATCTAGTTTTCAAATACCACAGTTGTTTGCATAGATACATTCAAATAGAAATGGAGATATTGGACATCGCCTCATTGGGAACAACTTATAGATACAATGTCAAGATCAAGCATAAATTTAAGCAGAAATGATGAGAGTTTGGATCTACAAACCCCTCGCAGGTGAAGAAGGGAAAAGGGAACCCCAACGCACACAGCAGGGGACCGATTTGAGATGGCTTCCCTTAGGATAATCCATCCAATATGAAACAAAAGAAGGGCAACGAGAAGATGAAGAAGGACATGGGAAAATGGTGTGAGTACCATAAAAGTCCTTGGCACAACACCGACGAATGTCGCTCCAAGTAGTCCCTCGTGGTCGAGTTGAAGGCATATGAGTCAGAGGTCGATTATGATTCCGAGTCAAATCCTAAAGGAGGGAAGCGGATTATCGATGTTGAACCCAGTTCCATAGTCGCTACCACCAAAGTTTGACCAAGAAAACTAGAATAACCAAAGGAAGGGGAACACCTCTTTCACTCGCAGATGT
>SNQJ01S0003641.1:349218-368754 GCA_010110895.2 Picea sitchensis
TCCCTTCTACATCATGTCTCAGATGAAGTCTTGCAAGAATATTATGAAGCCATGCTTATTTACATGTTTATATATCGGTTGCAATATACTCTATCTATGATGTACTGAGTGCTACATAAACCTTATTTCCTGAAATTGTAAAAGATTGCAACCTGAAGAAACACCCCAAGGTGTTCAATTTGTCTACTACACTCCCTACCCAATCAGAATATTTGTATCCCTGCAACCTCACTTCACCACTTGAGACATATCTTAGGCCATATCCAAATGTACCATACATGTACCTCAACACATGCGTTTGTTGCAACCCACTGACAGTGTTTCAAATCTACCATAAATTGGCTCAAGGTACTTACTACAAAGAAAAGATCCAACCTAGTGGTAACTAGGTACATCAATGATCCAATCGACCTCTTGTACATAGTGGGATCCACCAAATATAAATCTAAAGTAGAATCATTCAAATTATTTAGATTTGTCTCTATAGGTGTACTCATGGACTTACAGTCCATCATATCAAACCTCATTAGTATCCCCTGACTGAGGAATATCTCATATAGTCTCTGTCACACATCTAATACCAATAGTACATATGGCCAAGATACTCCTCCTCGAACTATGAGGTCAAATCTCAATGTCATTGAAGAAAACCATGTTGTCCATTCTGTTTCATTGGTTTCTTCCTATGTGAATGAGACAAAATCCATACCCAAGTCCTCTTGACTAGATGCATCCTCTGTCACAGTCGCAAGGTCTATTGAAACAAGGGGATCCTCCCAAGAGGTCTCACATCTCCTAGAAGCCTCCTGCCTCTGAATATTCTATCTGGCCTCATAAACTCATGACACCTATTTGTTAGTCCTGGAAGATGTATCTCTCTCCCACTCCAATATGAGGGGGAAATCCATATGAATGATCGACTCTCCCTATGAGCCAAATGAATTTCTATGAGATAAAGCTCACTCTGATTCTGCATGCTCCCTCTGAAACTTGACTCCTTCTGAGTCTATATAGTATTTTAAGACATCTTATCCCTTTGCACTTACTAACATCCTCTGAATTCTGATCTCCTATGAACTTTCCTGGGAGGTTTCTCCTCCATGTTAGCACTAGAAGTTGACTCTTGACTTCTAAAGAGTCAATACTAGAACACCTTGTTTCAAAATGTTTAAAGAAAATAGTTTTAGAGAGGAGGGGGATCACACTCTTGATCTCAATGCAGCTTGATGAATGAGTTATTAAAACCAGTTCCCTATGTGCAACAAATCAGGTAAATAAAACCTAAGTTTGAGTAAAAAGAGAGTATGAGATATGATTAAGGATAATTAATGGAACAAAATTGAAAATCATCAAAGAACATTTGTTTTTTAATATAATTGACCAGTAGAAGAATAAACCTACACTCAAAAATCCTTTCTGAACAATATTTAAAAGACTCAAACACACATGTTGCAAAGATTGCACTATACAAAATATAGAAACCTTCTCATCACATGCATATAGTCATATGAGCATATAACAGTAATCATATGTTCAAGATGAGGAATTAGAAGTGATAAACAAAGATGATATATACACACCAATCATCGACTTTATTAACAGCTGAAATCTTTACATAGGTAGGATGGATCAAAATAATCATATAATTAGAACCTTTTAAGCGAAAGCAGGGATCCACAGCTCTCCCTGATTCCCTTGGGCTAAATCCTCCCTTTTTATTGTATTTTTCAACATAATATATAGAAATTAAATAGTAAATTTTATATCCAAAAGTTAATGGGGGCTAAATACACCCTTAACTAAAGATAGAAACAAATTACAACACTTTTGGGATAAGAAATCTACAAAATCAGGTAGGTTCCTACTTTCTAGGAGTTGGTTTTTGACCCACTAGAAATGTGATAAGATATGATTTGATTGCATGATATGAGGGATAAATATATGATCCCAAACCTCAAAATAATATTTTGAGCTGATCTGATCAATTGGGAACTCTATCTTCACGAATTTCAAAAAAACATCTAGAATTCTGCAGCAACAAAATATTGGCAAAATATGGAAATATAGGTCTCAAAGATAATTACATATTTTCCAAATAGTGATATATGTGTGAAAAATGAGAGAGATTTTTTTATATGATCGTATTATTGAAAAAATCATCATTCATTTTCCCAAAATACCTCTCCATATTTGTGGAATATGTGTCCAAATATAATGACTAAAAACAAGAAATTCCAGAATTTTAAAATCTGAAAAATGAGATGAAAATATCTATCTGTATCTCTCAAACCATGACACCTGTGTAATAACTGAAAGAGGTTTTTGTAGATGAATTATTTATTGAGAAAAAAATATTTCATTTTTTGAAAATACCTCTCCATATGGTTAGAGTCTGAGTTTGAAATTGACTTCAAAAACAATCATTTCCAAAAAATCCCCTATTTTATGTGTGGAGAGTTGCGGGAACTTCTTGTAGCGACATACAAAAACCTAGTTTTGAACATTTTTAACTGCATTTCCTTTCCCAAGTTACAACTAATCATAACAAAAAGAGTAATGGTAATAAATACAAGGAAAAAAAAGGTTCTTCCATTATCAGTCATCTTTCAGTGAAGATTTAGGATTTTCATTGAAGGTGAAATTCCCAGACTGCAAACTCTTCTTGAAAAACTGATGTAGATGATTCTTCCATCAAATACAAACGGTTCCTTCTTGTCTTCTTGGTTTGAGAATGCATTTTTATTCTCTTGATATTATCCCCTTTAGATATGATCATAGGATTTGTCCTTTCTTATTCTTTTTACTTCGTTCTCTTGCAGAAGCTTTGTCTTTTCCTAATCAATCCGACACCAAAATACAAAACCCTGAGAAATACTTAAGAAGCGTCTCCTTCAAGCATATGATCATAGTTTTGGGCTGAACTCCTAAAAATATTGTTGTCAATTACTTGGTGTTTGAATTTATTTGATGGCATTGGAAATTGATGTTTCAAAGAAGTGGCAGGAGTAACACAATAAAATAAGCAAGCATATGGAGAAAAATAGAACAATTGAGGTGCTACTTTAGTGAATTTTGTTATCGGGGTCTGGAACTTCTTGTAGCACCTTTTGAGGCCACAATTTGAAACTAGAAATATTGATACTAACATGGGATCCATGGGGGATGGCATGTTCCCTGGGAGCTACCAAGAACTTGTAGACATGTGCCTTACTCATTGGGCTATGGAGTCATTCATCACCTTCCAAACCTATGCAACTTATTCTGAAACTAAAACATACTGATGCAAACAAAATATATTGTTGCATGTTGTAGTCTTCCCATACTATAAAAACTGAAACAAACCAAATGCTCGGAAAGAGAGCTTATTCATCCTACACTACTCTACTCTTACCAACTCTCTAATTTTCTCAAGTAAAAGAAAATTTACATAGCAGCCATGAAAGTAACTTCACAAGTGATAGAATCACATGTCTACAACTAATTAACGGATAACATCAGAGATATAACAACAAACATAAATTATTTTGAAAACCATACTCACCTTCAAATGCCAGTGATATGATGAAATCCAGAATCTTCAAAGAATTTAAAAAATAAGACTCCAACATTAGTGATATTGGGTCTTCAAAACCATGATCACAAATCCGTTGATCCGAATGAGATGGCTGCCACTGTATGAATTATCTTTTGCTGAGAAAAATGTGACCTCATTGTTCCTTCAACAACAACCCTTTTCCATGATAATCAGGAGCAACAAAATTTATTTGATCATGTAGTAAAAATCCCTGACAAAAACTTGAAAACATATAATCCTGGAGATCATCATAAATAAACAAAGATTGTTGATTTCTAGTATGATCATCCAGGCGCTTTGGAGCAGCATTTATTTCCTTAACAAAATAATCATGTGACAATTCAATAGTAGGATTAAAAATGTTCCTACTATGATCAACTGAAAACCTTCCACAAACAAAATTATCCTTTGAAAAATGACCCACATGATCATCCTCATAAACACAATCAACTCTTGGCATATAAATTTGCATTCTCATTAGTAGAAAAATCAATTTCAACACCTAAAAAAGAATTGAAATCTGAAAATGATGAAAAAAGTTGTCCAAAATATGACTTATGTTCATAAATATCTTCCTGTCCATATCCTTCTTCCAGTTGATTTGCATCCAAATCTGATTCGTGTTTCTCATAAGATTTACTTTGTTCAAAACTTTCATCCCAAAACTGCTTTGGCAGCCTCCCACAGGCTCAAAAATTATCCTCGATCTCCTTAGCATTAGTAAACATTTGTTCAAGGAATGAGGATTTCCTCTCTCTGAGATAAAGGAACAACTCAAGATGTTGAGCTAGCATATAATATACCACAGCAACAATTTTAGAAGGTCGGATATCGAAAGGCATACTGTAATAAAAATTATGGAACCTCATGTTGAATGTAGCAAGGGCTTTTTCCTTCCCTATTCTCATATTATTAAGTTCGATCAAATATTGATCAATAGATTTGTTTTCACCCCAATATCTCAGTAATACATGATGAAAATCAATCCACGAACAAACATAACAAGCCTTCAAATTTCTAAAACATAAAGAAACATCCCCGACCAAGGATTTGGAAAATAACCTTAAGATAACATCCTCATGCATGATTTTGAAATTATCAACAAAGTCCTCAAAAGCTTCCATGTGCTTATCGGCTGCAATATGATCGTCTCCTTTAAACACATGAAGGTAATCAAAGAAAATAGGAGGGTAAGAATTAAGGATAGGAGGCAGCTTGAGAGGTTTAAAAAATTCTTTAATTGTTAATTGAACTTCAGAAGGTGGAAAACAAAGGTCAATTGGTTGATTGCAAGGTTCAACAAGGACCTCAAAAGGTGTATCAACTTTGTAATCCACAGGTTTACAATATGATTCAATTTAAGGAGAAATTGAAACATAAACCTCATCTTTTTCAATAGGTTCACATGATGGTATTAAATCAAGGTCAATAGTGCATGAAGAGGAAAACTCTTCATTACCTAGGAGATAATATGCATTTGTTGGCTTACAATCATGTGAATAAACAAATCATAGGACGATCCCCTTTACATGCAAAGGGAAATATAGGAACGAGATGATAAAGAAGAGCAATAGTTCATAGAGAAAGCTATTGAGTTGATACCTGGTTTTTCCCTTCCGTGCTTTCATTTTTCTGTCAATAGGATCAGGGATGATTTTAAGGATGGAAATTTATTTTAAAATGTAGAAACCTTGGCAAATCTTACTAATCCTTCATATGCCAACTATAAATGATTGGCGATACTTTTGTAAACATATTCAAATTTCTAAGAATTTTATATAGTTTGTATACAATTTTGGCGATTTTAAGGTAAAATAATTTTATCATATAGAATTTGGGCGAATCATTTTTAGAATAAAGAATCTTTTTTGGGGAAAAAACATGGAAAAATAGCCCATGAGTGAAATTTATCCCCTAAAATCATCCCTGATTATAGGATTTTTCCTCCAGTGAAGTCTTAGATTGTAAAGTCACCAGGTGAACGATATGCAGTCTGATATATGTTCACTTCTTTTCACCATCAAGAAGAGAATATGATCAATGTCGTTCTCCAAGGGAAGTTTACTTTGTTCTTTCTATTCCCCAGCAACGACGCCAAAATATGTTAGCGCTAGAAGTTGACTCTTGAATGTTAAAGAGTCAACCCTAGCACACCTTGTTTCAAAATTTTTAAGTAAAATAGTTTTAGAGAGGAGGGCGGAACACACTTTGGATCTCAATGCAGCTTGATGAATGAGATATTAAAACCACTTCCCTATGTGCAACAAACCAGGTAAATAAAACCTCAGTTTGAGTAAAAAGAGAGTATGAGATATGATTAAGGATAATTAATGGAAAAAAACTAACAATCATCAAAGAGCATATGTTATTTAATATACTTGACCAGTATAATAATAAACCTACACTCGAAAATCCTTTCTGAACAAGATTTAAAAGACTCAAACACACATCTTGCAAAGATTTCACTATACAAAATAGAGAAACCTTCTCAACACATACATACAGTCATATGAGCATATTATAGTAATGATATGTTCAAGATGAGGAAATAGAAGTGATAAAAAAATATGAGAGATACACACCAAGAATCAAATTTATTAACAACTGAAATCTTTACATAGGTAGGATGGATCAAAATAGTCTTATAATTAGAACCTTTTAGCCAAAACAGGGATCCCCATCTTTCCCTCGGTCCCCCAGACTAAATCCTCCCTTTTCCTTGTGTTTTTCACCATAATATATATCAATTACATAGTAAATTCGAGATCCAAAAGTTAAGGGGGTCGAAATCCACCCTTAGCTAAAGATAGAAACAAATTACAACACTTTTGGTATAGAATATCTGCAAAATCAAGTAGGTTCCTACTTTCTAGGAGTTGGTTTTTGACCCACTAGAAATGTGCAAAGATATGATTTGACTGCATGATATGAGGGAGAAATATCTGATCCCCAACCTCAAAATCATATTTTGAGCTGAGATGATCTGATTAATTCGGATATCTATCTTCACGAATTTCAAAAAAAATCTAGAATTTTGCAGCAACAAAATATTGGCAAAATCTGGAAACATAGGTCTCAAATATCATTGCATATTTTCCAAATCGTGATAGATGTGTGAAAAATGAGAGAAGTTTTTGTATATGAGATTATTATTGATAGACATTTCTTTCATTTTACCAAAATACATCTCCATATTTTTGGAAGCGGTGCCCAAAGATAATAACTAAAAACAGAAAATTCCAGAATTTTAAAATATGAAAAATGAGTTGAAAGGATCTATCTGTATCTCTCAAACCATGATACCTGTGTGAGAAATGAAACAGGTTTTTTTATATGAATTCATTCTTGATAAAAAAATATTTCATTTTTTCAAAATACCTCTCCATATGGTCAGAGTAAGAGTTTGAAATTGACTGCAAAAACAGTCATTTCCAAAAAATCCCTTGTTTTCTGTGTGGAGAGCCGCGGGAATTTCCTGTAGCGACATACCAAAAACCAATTTTTAACATTTTTACTATTTTATTTCCTAGTTTAAAGCTAATAATAACAAAATGAGGAATGGTAACTTAAATACAAGGAAACAAAAAGGTTCTTCCATTATCAGTCATCTTTCAGTCAAAATGTAGGATTTGCATTGAAGGTGAAATTCTCAAATTGCAAACTCTTCTTGAAAAAATGATGTAGTTGATTCTTCCAGCAAATCCAAATTGTTCCTTCTTATCTTATTGGTTTGAGAATGAGATTTTATTCTCTTGAGCTTATCCCCTTCATATATGATCATAGGGTTTGGCCTTTCTTATTCTTTTTACTCTGTTTTCTTGCAGAAGTTATGTCTTTTCCAGACCCATCCAACACCAAAATACAAAACCCTGAGAAATACTTAAGAGACGCCTCTGTCAAGAATCTGATCATAGTTTTGGGCTGAAATCATGGAAATCTTGTTGTCAATTACTTGGTGTTTGAAGTTATTTGATGGCATTGGAAATGGATGTTTAAAATAAGTGATAGGAGTAGCACAATAAAATAGGCAAGCATATGAAGAAAAATAGAACAATTGTGGTGCTAATTTAGTGAATTTTATTATCGAGGTCTGGAACTTCCTGTAGCACCTTTTGAGGTCACAATTTGACACTGCAAATATTGTTACTAACACTCCCTATTGTATCTTGAGGGATAACTCCCTCTGAACTCTGGCACCCTTTGAGTTGGTACTTAGTGGGGCCATCCGCCTCACCATTGGTGGATCCACTTGGTCCTCCTCATAACCGTGAATTTATGAGAATATCTGAGGTCTTTTTCTCTCCCTAAAGGTATCACGGGGAGTTGCATCTTACTACATCCTACAAAGTATCACAAAGCCATCATGGCCTCTACCTAGTCACTACAACGTCTCTAGGTAAATCCACTACCCCTTCTGGCTCTACTGACTCTTTGTGATGATCTAAAGATTGAACAAATGAACTAGGGGGATCTATATGGTCATCCTTTAGAACCTCTTGATCCTCACTATCAACCTCCATATGAGACACTTTGTATCCCACAAGGTACCCTTGTTTTCAGAAAGTTCTAACTTCGTCCTCTTCTCCTTCAGTGTATGGATGGATAATGTCATGTATATAACTTCTTGGCTAGATAGTCTGCCCCATATCTCAAACTAGAGACCATCTAATCTGTTTGCTCCTGCAACCATCACTATAACTCCCTCTCAGAGCTATCACCTCTGACCTTCCCAGAACAAGAACAATATCAAGAACAAGAACAAGAATAAGAACAAGTAAAATAAAAATAAAAAGTACAACCATTAATATAGCTCTTTCTTGGAGCTATCACTTGTGACCTACTTGGAAAAAGAGAAAGAGTAAGAAACAAGAAAACACTTTTCTAGTGTTCTGGCCAATTATTCCTCAATTCTAACTTTCCTGGAACAAAAAACAAGAGTAAGAACAAGAACACTTCTCCAATGTTGTTACCAATCATTCCTCCGCGGTAACCTACCCGAAACAAAACAAGAACATATACATGGTAACCTCATGGAATTTACAAGGTAACTTGCCTAGGACAAAGACAACAACCAAGAACATCTCCTAGAAGAGATTAATTTAATTTTGTAAATAAGTACATCATGTTGGAAGATTGGTTGTTGTTATTGATGTCAACCCTAGTCATGGATTTTGGACCGCAATATTGATGAAGGTATTTGGACATGAAGGGAAATGCACATGCAGATACAACACCCATGGATGGATAGTATACATCATGTTGTTTCTGGTGGTATGTGGCACATCACGTGGATCCTCATGGTTGAGGAGAAATGAATTTTTTAAGATGACAAAGTGAATTGAAGAAGGAAGTACATGTAGGCCCTGAAGATAATTAAAGAAAAGAATTACAAAATAAGAAAGTGTCAGGTCGGACCTAATGTTAAAATGAAGTGACATAAATTGTGTAAATAAACATCATTATACATTCATTTGATACAATTCAAATTTCAGAGAAAATAAGAAGAAAAGAAGGCCAGATTTCAAGGGAGGATGAAGTCTTTTGGTGATGTGTTCTAAGGTATGTTATTTTCAGGTAATCTTACCATTTTTTATATAACTTTTTTTATAGAACGATTCATATGGTGAAATTGCTATGGTATTGAGAATACATATCAAGGTACCTCTGGTAAAAAATTTAGCTCTTGATTCGTTATAATTATGGATATACACTCTATGGAAGATAGGGTTTGTGACTAGTCCTGAAGCTAGTCAATAAACAGGTGTTTTGGGTAAAACAGTCATAACTTCTTCATTGAGAATCCAAATGATGTGGGAAAAATTTAATTGGAAATAGTACGGAATTTAGTTTCTTGTGTGTGAGTTTCAGGGAAAAATTTAATTGGAAATAGTACGGAATTTAGTTTTGTGTGTGCTAGTTTCAGAATATGATGTTAAAAAATTGAGCGTGGGGCATTCTATGTAAGTTCACTCTCCTGAATAGCTTAGAATTGAATGAAGTTTACCATTATTTCTATAACCCTCTTTTTGGGGAGGATTCAAGATGAAAATTTGAGGTGTTTCAGAGAATACATTGAGTAATATTATTCACAAGATCAGAGTACTCCAAGAATTGAAGAATTCATGTAAATTGAAGAAGTCTCAGAAGCATTATCAAGTTCTATGTGAGGATTAACATGGTGATGATTTATGTAAAGTTTTACTATCTCTCATATATCTGGTGGAATAGAAGGTAAGATTTGAGAGTTCAATTCTCTCTTCATTGAGTATTGTATCTTCCTCCTGGAGGTTTTATCCCTTCCTTTACATTTGGAAGTCAGAGCTACCTTTGAAGTCATTACTTCCCCTTTGAACAATAACTATTGATTATTTCTCATATATTGTGCATGGTGTATTTCTGTGGTGTATTGGTGTAACTCTTATATTATTGTTCATTTTTCATTGGTTATAGTTGAATGGTTTATGGTTAAGTTGAAAAAAGGTTTTAATTTTTACTTAATACTGATTCACCCACCTCTCAACATCAACATTGGTATCGAGCAAAAGCTGCTCTCGTAATGCTTAACTAATCGAAGGAAAATCCTATGAGATGATTGACCAAGCACATTTCTCTAAATGGGATTCAAAAATTCGATGAAGAAATTATGCATACTAGAGTGATAGAGTGAAAAGCCATCATCAAATTTTGGAGACATTTAGTAATTAATTGTAAATAGCTATGTAATCCCAAATACCCAACGATCCAAATGAGAAGAAGATTATGAGTTGTAATTCAAAAGCCGAACATGTTATTCTAGGCAAAGCATTGGAATCAACCATTGCTAGAAAAGTGATGGATGCAACACTCCAACAGTAGTATGGGACAAACTCAAGAATATCTATGAAGGATCCAAAAGTTAAGAATAAGCCTAACGACATAGAGAAGAATTTGAAAATTTGAAGATGAATGAAAATGAAGATATTGCAAATGTATCTCTTAGGAGTTGATGAAGTTGTTAATGCCTCGAGGATTTAGGGTGAAGAGATCACGAATTGTTGGTTGTACATAAAGTTTTGAGATCACTTCTCTGAAGTATGATGCTAAGGTTTCCGCCATTGAAGAAACTAGGACTTGACCAAAAATGATAATGGATGAATTACATGGACTCTTATGGCATATGAAATGAGAAATGTGTACATAAAGTGACTAGACAAACAATGAAGAAACCTTTAAAGCCATAAAGAAGACAAAAAAGACAAGGAAAACAACCTTTGGATGAAGAAATAGCAAATTTCAGAAGAAGGTTCCAGAAAGGAAGTGGAAGAGATAAAGGTAAGTCTCCTCTCACATGCTTTTTAATTGTAGAATAGACATATTGTTGAAAATTGTTACTATAAAAAGAGAAGTCTCAACAATAAAAAGAGAGCTTCTACTCCAAGGATGATGATACATCTCCTCAAAATGAGAGGGATGAAAAAGATAATGATGGAGGGAGAAGTCCTCTTCATAACCCAAGAAACTCCGGTGATCATGATCATAGTTCCCAAAGAAGAAGAAATCATTTTGAAGAAGATCCAGATGAAGAAACCAACCTTGATTCCCTTTCTTTGGGGACAAGCAAAGACAATGCAGAGGAACAAGAAGATGAGAATATTTGAAAAGTTGAAGCATGTTGAAACTGAAAATAAGAAGCTTAGGAACACAAACATAATACTAAAATGTGAATTGAGAAGCCAGAAGAAGAGAATTACAAGATTGAAAAGACCATTAATAGCCTAGCGAACAATTAGAAGATTTCATGAGAAATTGAAAGGCACTGATCGCACAACAGGAGCTACTATTGACATCAAAAAAGTTGAAGAAGTTCAAAAGCACTAAACATTAGATGAGATCCTTAGTACCAAAGATCTCCAAATGACAAGATAGGACTAGGATACAATGACAGCTTTGAAGACAACAAAACAAGAGAAGGAAGTTGAAAATGATGAAACCAACACTCCGTAACGTTGAACAACAAGATAGAAAACTAGAATTCATAAGGAATGAGACATCAAGAAGCTCCTTTCCCATTAGGCATGAAAGAAATTATTATGAAGGAAACTATAGAAGAATAGGTCGCGGAACCCAGATGGACCACACACCACAAAGAATATCACTTTATGCCTAGATATCAAAATTTCTTCTTGGACATCATATACTCTGTGGAAATTTTGGACAAGGAACCTAATTAGAATCAATGAAATGAAATAACTATGCAAGCTACATGAATGGTGAAAATAGTAGATATGAAAAATGTTCATAGACCTTTCAAAAGAATATAATGTAATGGACCCATTAATGGATCAAAATATTGTATGTTACAAGTGCAATAATCTTGGTCATGCCACCTAGATAGCGTGAAGATGAAGGAAGATAATCATATGCCAAACGTTTGCATACCAACTACAACATGGAAAGGAAAGAAATTACACAAAATGAAATGAAAATTTTCTAATAGCATTAGTCGCTAAAGAATGCAAAGAAGAATATGAAATGGTCGACAAGGGTGCCTATACTCATATAACCGTGAGATCAAAACAAATTTACGCCTTTGAAGAAAAAAAGTAAGTAGCCGTTGCATTTGGAGATTACCTGCCTACCAAATACTTGGAAAAAGCGCTGGAATCAGAAATATTGGAAGTGAAAATGTAGAAGTAGGAAAATTCCTATTGGTGGAATATTTGAAGCATAATATCCTCAAGAAGAAGTAAAAAATATGTGATCATGATACAATTTCCTACATTTGACTCTCAAACAAAATCAAAGAAAATAACTCCCGAAGATTTCGGTTAACCGCAAAGAAGACCGAAAAACACATACATCCTAGACATGAATAAGAGAGAGGAAGACAAAAGCCACACAAAAGGATTCAAAGGAAGAAAAAAGTCCCAAAGACCAAAAATAAGGATGAAGTATTATTAGAGTGTCACATGTTTAGGGGATGTCTCAAAGAAGAAGGTTGTCTTTTGCCATTAAACTCATGGGAAGAAGCCACCTTTGACATAATTGACAAATTGGGATCATGATGATAAGGGGATATCTAGGCAAGTCAATTAAATGACAAAGGGGAGATTGTTGGAAGATTACATGGTTACTGATGTCAACTCCTAGTCATGGCTTTTGACCAAGTAAAGATTGATGAAGGTATTTGACATGAAGAAAAATTCACATGAATATACAAAACCCATATATGGATAGTATAAGAGCTTCCGTGGTATGTACACACACATGGATCTCATGGTTGAGGAGAAATGAATTTCTTTGAAGATGGCAAAGTGAATTGAAGAAGGAAGTACATGTAGGCCCTCAAGATAATTAAAGAAAAGAATTACAAAATAAGAAAGGCCGCCCACCTTAATGTTAAAATGAAGTGATATAAATGGTATAAATAAACATCATTGCATGTTCATTTGATATAAGTCAAATTTCAGATGAAATAAGAAGAAAAGAAGGCCGATTTCAAGGAGGATGAAGTCTTTGGTGATGTGTTCTGTTGTATGTTATTTTCGTGTCATCTTACCCATTTTTGCTATAACATTTTTTCTAGAAATAATTCATATGGTGAAATCACTATGGTATTGAGAACATATCAAGGTACCTTGGTAAAAATTTCAACTCCAGATTCACTACAATTATGGAGATACACTATGTGGAAGATAGGGGTTTGTGACCAACTCAAGCTAGCAACAAACAGTGTTCCGTAAAATAGTCATAACTTCTCATCAAGAATCCAAATGAAGGGGGAAAAATTTAATTGGAAACAAGATATGGACTATAGTTTCTATGTATGAAGTTTCAGACCTGATGTTAATTATTGAGCGTAAGTATCTCCTTGCGTAAGTTCACTTCCTAATAGACTGCACTGAATCAAGTCTACCATTATTTCTATAACCTTCTGGGGAGGATTCAAGGAGTGAAAATTGAGAGTTTCAGAATACATTGAGCAATATTATCTGCCAATATTAGAGTACTCAAGAATTGAAGAATTGAAGAAATTGGAGAAGTCTCGTAGCTACTTTCATCGTGCTCCCATGTGATGATTTCTGGTTGATGGTGACAGATTTAATGTAAAGTTTTATTATCTCTCATATATCTCTGGTGGAAGGAAGGGGAAAGGATGGAGAGTTCAACTTCTCTTGATATTGGAGGATTTGTATCTTCTTGAGGCTTATCCCTTACATTTGGAAGTTGTAGCTACCTTTAAAGGTCATTACTTCCCTTGGAATAACTATTGGTTATTTCTCACATATTGTGTATGGTGTATTGTGAAGGGACATGTAACTCTTATACTATTGTTCATTGCTCATTGGATATAGTTGGAATGGTTTAAGTATAAGTTGAAAAAGGTTTTAAATTATACTTCTGATAATGGATTCACCCCCTCTTAGTATCAATACATCATTAGTAATAAACAATGATAATTTACATAATGATCATCGTATTAACAATATTCAAGTGTTACTAGACATTTGATAGAAAAAATACTCAACAATAATATACCTCTTAAGACTATTGTCCCATTTACAACATTTACTTAAAATGCAACAATATAAATGCCAAACGGATATGTAAACCTGGAGTCTTGTTGTTGTCCCATTTGATTTTGAGTTGTCATACATTATAGGAGACATCACCACTACTGCCTCCAACTCTTTAGCTTCCTCTGAGTACATTAGATCTAACATACCTTTGGATCTATTGTCACAGCTTGAACAAACATCCTTTTTCCAAGTGTACATCTCCCGAAAACACCCTCATGATATAACTAATATACAAGTGTGTACCTTTGAAATTTGTAGCACCATCCAACTTTGTCTTTTAATATGAGACATTAGCTAAGATCAATAAGATAGAAGTCATAAATCTAAATAAGAAGGTTCAATGTCAGGAAAATGTTAATAGACTAAAAAAACCTTAAAATTTCAATTTTGACTAATTGTGAGTCTGAGAAGTATAGTAGGTGCGCTAGGGAAAGGTGAGATAGTCTATACTAAAATTATTCCCAACTCAGACCAATCATTTGCTCAGCGAGCTTTACAGAATGTTGTTGGAACTGCCCTAGTGAGTTTTAGGGTGAAATTTCAACTTTCACCAAACTATAGTCTGAGAGGTACATTGAATGCATTGGATCAAGGAGAGTTGATATGTGGTGGATTTAGTCCCAATGAATCTATAATAATTGATCAATGAGCTTGAAAAAAAAACTGCGCAATGACAAATTTCATGTGTAGTGGAAAATCTCAACAATGTGGCCTTCCATTTTTTCTCTCGATCTTACTTCTAGTGATTATACTGTTATGAATGTAACCTGGCTTTAATCCCATGTTGATTTTTCTAATTTTCATATTTTATAATGATTACCTTATGATTACAAAAATATTTTAATTCCACTGTTATCATATATTAATTACACATTGAAAATTGCAACTGAAATAAAGCTACAACATAAATAACAAAATCACGGAGAAATAACCATGCACAATAGACACAAAATTGGTCCTGGGAATACCCGAACTAGGGAGAAAAAACCCATTAAACTTTTCTCTAGAAGAAATTCAATCCAAGTTCATGAATACATCACCAGACAAATGAAGAGTTCCAAGCACATAGAAAGTTGTGCCTTAGCATGACGAAGACCCCTCAAGTATGGCACATCACTAGAACAAGATAGTGCACCGTAAAAATGGAACAACTACCAACTGCAACTGACAAATTGCACGAAGCAACTAGGCAATGCGCACTAGAAGAAAAGAGTCATTGAGATGTGTAATAATGAAATAATCCAACCTTTATTTATACTAATCAAGTCACCTTATTTTACTGGCAGGGTCGACTTGTCATTTTTGTCCTTTGACTTTATTTTATTTATTTTTTTACTTTTACAAGTGTTTATTCAATGCTAAGTGTGAGCCAAATGTGTGATCAGGGACACACACTTATATTCAATTCAAAATAATTTGAAATAAGGAAAGAGGGATCAGGCATACTAGTGGAAAAAACGATAAGGACTCCAAACAACATATACATCTTGAATGAGATCAAAGAAGAAAGATGTTGTTTGGGAAAAGAAGATGAAATTTGGTTTTGGCATAGGATAATGGGCCATATACACTTTTATAATCTTGTTAAGATCAACAAGAAGCAATATATAAGAGAAATGTCATAAATTACAAAGTCAACAAATATTATATGCAAGCATTGTCAACATGGAAAATAAACAAAAGTTGAATTCAAGACAAAGGAATACTCTATGGCAAAACCATTGGAGATTGTACACATTGATGTATGTGGTCCCACTAGAGAAAATTTGAATGCCTCCAAGCTAAGTAATATCTTTTGGTGGAAAATAGTGCATACAACCATTCATATCTTGAACATGGGATTGATCAGAAGTAATAGTGATAAGGCTCCATATGAGTTATGGAAAGGAAGACCAACCAATGTCAAGCAATTTAGAGTGTTTGGAAGAAAATGTTATATAAAAAGGGAAGACAAGAGAATTGGAAAATTTGACTCCTGGGTGGATGAAGGCATATTTGTTGGGTACTCATGAAAAAACGAAGTATACAAGTGCTACAATTTAAGACTCGACAAGATAGTGGAAAGCATCAATGTAAAATTTTATGAAACGGACTTGCTAAATACCAAGAAGGAAAGAAGAAATTAAAACATCTTTGAATAACAGGAAAATGAAGAACTAAAGCAAGAAGAAGATGAATAAGAAGAAGAACAACAACAAGAGAAGCAACCATAAGCATAGCAAGAAGAAAAAAACCAACAAGATTTTTAGACACCTTCTAGGACACCTAACCTCCAGCTTCATAAGAATCATCCACTAAAATGAATCATTGGAGATATAAGTGCCAGATTAGAAACTAGAAGAGGAAAGCAAGAACAAACACCTAAACAAGGACTTTTTTTCACTATTGTCCATAATTGAACCAATTAACTTTAAGGAATACAGAAATGATGAACATTGGATCAAGGGTATGGAAGATGTAATGTCCCCAACTTGGCTAGATGGATATTTTATGCTTCTGCCCAAAATTATCATTTCCTTTTAAGTGAATGTGATGTTAACTTCTTATAAAATAGTTACTCAATGAGAAATATTATCAAACAGAAAACAAGCATCCATTACATCAGAATAGAGAAGATAACCATGGGATCTTATTATGGGTGCAAGTTCCCAAAATCAATACAATGATAACTAATGGTTGAATAATAGTTGCAGAATAATACTAACCACAAAAACTAATGTCTTCCAGGAAACATCACAATCTACTACAGAAACACACAGAAAACCTAGAATGATGCTAATCTATGAAGCCCAAGGATCTCCAATCCCTCCACTACTCTTCTCTAGTGAATCTCACTATGTATGAAACCATCCAAACTCTTCATAACAACTTTACAAAACCAATCTGCTACAAACCCCCAATCTATAAGGGTCCTCGCGGGATGCCTGCAGGGTGTCATGCAGGGCCTCATGGGATGACCCTTGCTCAACCAATCACAAAATCCTCATGCCTACTAATACACATCCCAATCTCTATGGAATAGAATCAAGCACCATAAGGAAGTCAAAGAGGACTCTTAATGAAGTCTCATTTTGTTCTAGCAAGGGTGGATATTGCACCACCGAAAATAATTATGCAATGGAAGGGTTTTTCCCAAAACCCCAACGAAAATGCTGGATACAAGAGCACTCAATAATATATCAAATTATAATGACAAGGGGAAGGGTTTCTCCTCTATTTATGCTTCCTTTGTACCTTCTATATATTTTCCCCATTTTGTCCAAATCAAATCTTTTTCCTCCAACTCCATTCAAATATAGTTATTTATTTTATTTAATGTCACTTTTAGGGTTTTTCCATCTTTTTAACTAGTGACAACTCCTTGACTACCTTTTTCCTTTTTGACTATATCCTACGGGATTCGTATAGGCTATTGCGTCACTCCCCCATCATGGTTAATTGGAACATGAAATCACAGTCCTCCCTTCCCTAGATTTCTTGTCCTCAAGCAATTCTAGATCAGGGTGCTATAATATCTGCTCCCCTTCCCAGGTAACATCTTCTGCAGGAAATCCTCTCCATACAACCAAATACTCTCGAATGACCCTTCTCCTAAGTCTCCATTCCCTAATTCCAACTATCCTCTCGGGGGCTAGAACCAACTGACCTTCCTCATCTAGTGGAGGAAGATATACCGAGGCGGTGACTTGTTGTCCCAATGCTTTCTTGAGGTAGGATACATGGAAGGTATTGTGGATCCTGCTACCCTATAGTAGCTCCAACACATATGCCACTTCCACAACTCTTCATATCAGCTGGTAGGGCCCATAAAATTTGGGGTTAAGCTTCTCTACACCACTCTGCTTCAGCAACAACTATCTATACGAATCTAATTTGAGAAAGACAAGATCTCCAACCTCAAATCTCCATTGTACCTTGTGTCTTCTTGCATACATTTTCTGTTGATTCTGAGCAGCCTGTAGATTTTCCTTCAGGACTCTTAAGATGTCCTTACTTTCCTGTAACCAGTCCTTTTTATTATGATCTCTTCTCTCTCCAAACTCCAAATCCAAAAAACATGGAGAATCATATCCATACAATGCCCTGAATGGGCTCATTCCAATGGACATGTGATGAGTGGTGTTGTAGCAATTCTCACCAAGATGCAACCAGTTTTCCATGYTTGTTGCTTCCTTGACACATAGTTCCTCAGGTACCCCTCGGTTCATTTGTTGAATATCTCGGTCTACCTATATTTCTGGGGATTATAGCTAGTGTAAGGTGTCAACTCTGTCCYAGATAACCTGATCAACTCCTATGAAAATGCAYTAGGAAACATGTTATCTCGGTCGYTGAATATGTTCCTTGGAAGTCCATGGAGTATGAAMACCTCCCTRAAGRATAGATMTGCTACCTGAGATGCACTCTATTCCATATGAATATAAATGAAGATTGCATATTTGGTCAAATTGTCCACTACCAYGTAAATACAGTCCCTTTTTTGCACCTTTGGCAATCCTGTCATGAAATCCATGGAGATACTTTCCCATTTCAGTTATGGGATCGGTAAGGGTTTGATCAGTCCAGTAGGATGTGTGACCTTTGACTTGTTCCACTAGAAAKTCATGCATTCCCTCACATGATGAAGTACATCCCCTTTTATACCCTTCCATGAGAATATCTCCCTAACTTGCCTGTAGCTTTTCAGATACCCCTGCGGCCCTGCTAGTGGTGCATCATGTGTTGCCCTCAAAATATTGTCCTTGAGTGTGGACTAAGGGATAATATAGATCCTATATTTTTAGTAGATGATTTCATCTACTACCCTGTACCTGTCATCCTTGATATTTCCCTCCACCAGTTCACAAGTGAAGGTATTCTTGGGATAGTCCACCAAGAGAATGTAATTTTGGTCTGTTGAGATCTCAATCATAGAGAAAGTTGTAGGTCTCTTGGATAAGGCGTCAACAAATATATTTTTCTTCCCCTTAACATATTCAATGTCGAAATCATATGTCTGTACCTTTCTCACCCATTTATGTTGTCTCTCATCCAGGTCTCGCTGCTCCAAGAAATATCTCAAGTTGTTGTGGTAAGTATGAACCATGAAGAGCCCTCCTACCAAGTACTATCTGAACTTGGCCAATGCATGTGTTGGTCCTGAGTCTGTACTAAGGCTTAAAATACAATGTCAAGGCATCCAAAAATATACAAAAGGTTAACACAGGATTATACTAACCTTTGGTATGAGAAACTAGAGAAGATTTCTACGTTCTAGTCATCTAGCTTCCAACTGCTCTTGAGCAGTTATGTCACGCTCAATGGCTGCCCACGATTGTTCCAATTCGTCCCGGGTGTTCGCAGATTTAAGGATTGTGTCTAAGAGGTTTAAAGCGATATGTATTTGACTAGATAATCTGGGTT
>SNQJ01S0003642.1:41092-75231 GCA_010110895.2 Picea sitchensis
CTTTTCTTTGTCGGAAAAATTGTGAATATAGAAATAACCTTCCAGCAGAGTTAACCATTTTTCTAGGGCTTCTGCATCTATCTGTCCTTCAAATACAGGAATATCAAAATTAACTTGTACCTTGAAAGGCGAGGTGCCTCCAAAGTGGCTTCTTGATGAAGATGCGCCTGATGCTATCGACAGGCGTTGAAGGATGTGGGAAAATTTCTCCATTATTTCGTCCCTCTGTCGCGTGAGAGCTTGCTCAAGCAACAGATTGATAGGATCGTCTGCTCCGTCATTTTTCTTTTCTTCTGCCATTGAGGGTTTCTCGGGTGTGCGAGAGAGATTGTCTTCAAGAGAGACAAGCTCGAGACCCAACCTGCTATACTCGGACCTCGTCGAGGACATGCACTGAAAAAAATGATCAAGAGCAACCTGCTCTGATACCACTGATCCGGATTATTTTCGGCACGAAATGAGATCGGAGATATAATAAAGAAATGCATAGAGATATCACAAATATTCAATAATATAGCATAAATGTATCGGAGATGCAACCATAAACACAAATATACAATAATACACGATTTCTATTAATGAAAGAAATGTACAGAGACTGTAAAAATACAGAGTGAAAGACTCGCTAGAATGGTGGCAGCTTATCTCTGAGAAGAGATGTAACGGCTACTTGCATTCGCAAGAAGATGATTACAGTGAGGCTCTGAAGGCCTTTTTACAATAAGCAGGAATTCCAAAAAACCCTAGACATCCAAAAACCTAACCCTGGGAGATGAAGCACCAAAAGTCATGTGGGCCCCGTTTGGGTAAGTGAGTACATCAACTTTCCAGGGTCGTAACTTTTGCATACGATCTCCGTTTTAGGTGTGTGATAGCTCGTTGGAAAGGTATCGTCGAGGAAATTAATTTTTGGGGCTCAATTATTTCTTCTAATATCATATAGAACCTATATCTAGAAAAATATTCATTTGGGCCCTCAAAATGGCCCTGGAAGTTAAAACGTGCTAAAAATAGTAAATTGCCAAAATTGCCAGAAAGCCATTTTGAGCCATTTGGAAAAGGTGGGTGGCCACCGATATCCACCTGGATCAATCAACTAGTAGAAGAAGAATATAAATGATGTCTTAATGTTCCTTTACATGTTGATTTGGATTTTCATGAAAATTTTGAAATAATAATGATTTACTTGGATTCAATATGTTTGGATCTTTGTTTATTATGAGGGATATAGATCCAAGAGATAATTTTTTTTGAGAGAAGCATATGTATCCTCTCACTAATCCATCCTCCCCTTCTTTCCTTGTGATGAAAAGGAAACCTCTTGGGTAGTAAATTTGAGTTCTTATTTTTTTTGTAGCTGACCAAGAGGAGGGTTTTTCTATTGATAATGGGACTCTTCAGGTCACACCAATGGTTATGTCAAGTTCTCATTATCCTATCTCATCTTTTCCATCACAAGAAATGGAGGAAGCCAGGGAGAAAAACATGAATGTTTATCATCCTATTAATGAAGAAATTATAGACACACATAACATGAAATCTTCCTCACACGTGGATAAAGTGGAATTAATTTATGCTTATTTAGATAGTTTTGTTGTTATAAATTCTCCTAGTTTAACTAAGTTATATCAAAAAGGTTTTTGTATTGTTGTTGAATCATTTATTGAACCTTCTTGTTCTAAAAATTCTTATCATTTAATCCTCTCTTCTAACCATGAGTATGTTTTGAAAGATATTTCAAATTCTCATATTGCGTAGGAGAAAAAAAAACACATTGATCATTCACTCTAAGAGAATAAATAAACATACAAGGAATAACACTTTTAACACACCAATCCACTTTTTGTTTGGAAGAGGAAAATAGTGTCAAGGAATAAGGTGTTGATTGTGAAAACATTTCTAGTGTGGAGCTAACCGATTCACAATCATTCAACAATGTGATTAAGAAAGAGGACCTACCATTCAAAGAATCACCTTTTGGAAATCTTTGTTATTCAAGAGAGGATTTGTATTCTCTTAATTCTTCTAAGTACTAATATTTGTATCATGATCTCTTAAATTGTTTGATCTTGCAGGAAGCCACCCATAATCCTATTCAAATAAACTCAATGGGGCCAACCCCTTTTGAATTAATTGATGGTGGTAATGTGCATATGGAATATATAGAGGATAAGGCCTCTTCCTATGAAATTATTAATTTTATGCCTTATCAACCTTCTTCATGGGATGAAGGAAATGTTGTAGAAAATGTATATAAGACCATGTCTTCTTCTATTTCATCTTCATTTTTTATTAATAGAGAATCTTCTTGTTCAAGTAACCCTTTAGTTGATATTGTTGATACTAGTGGGTTCCACCATTGTCTTAAAGATTTTCCTTATACCATGGTGGGTTCTAGTCCATATATATTATTTGATTCCACTAATTTATCTCAAGTTAATGGTTGCTTGAAGTATGAGCGCAAGGAGGCTTTCCAATACAATGAGGCACTTCGTTCTACGCTGATGTTTATGCCAGACCCTCATTTTCTTGGATTATCTTCAGGGATTAACAAGCATATCAACACAAAGATTCTCTCACCAAGTACACTTCACAAATATTCTATTCATGGTTCTCATTTGGTATGTTACTTTCCTGTGAACTCCCTCCATCAATTCTATGTTAGTCATGGTATATTTCTAATAGAATTGAAGCATGGTTGGGGGAATATTATTCAGCTAATGTTCCCATGAATTATTACCATCACATATTTAATATGGTGGAAAGAGTTTTTCATGTTTTAATTTTTCCTATTTTTAGTCTATTTTTATTCCAAGTTCTCCTACTAATCTTTTATGATGAACATGTGTTTGTAGACTTGGAATTACATGGTTGGATACACTGGTATTATGACTTCACTTAGTTGATTATGTTTCACCCATTGTAGCGTAGGATAGGAGTAGGGTAGAATAGGCTAGTTTATTTTCTTTGCATAGTATTAGTTTTGTTTTCTATGTTTTAATTAGTCTTCTTGTTTACTTTTCTTTTTATTACTACTGGCTTATCAGTAAACGGATTTCTCACTAGAGGTGGAAAGAAATAGAAGGCTTGCATGCTAATTTTTTCCCTTGAGTGGATCTTCGAATAAACACAAAAATTGATATGGGAAAAATTGATTTATTTTCATTCTCAAAACTTTTTATGTGTTAGGATAGTTTTCATATCATTGATTCTATCCATTGTTCACCATGTCAAATATTTTTTCAGGAAATGTTTCATCTTACAAGTGGGATATTTTAAATTAACAATGTTATTCAATTCCTCTTGGGATGAAAATGGGCACTCAAAGGTGTTCAATCTTTATATTAACATTATTCTAATTAAAATATTGTTTTTGGTTGAATTTCTTTTGAGTTTTGAGTTTGTTGTCCCATACATAGTGAATTGAAATTTGAGTGTTAATTTATGCCCATCTAAAATTCAAGCCATTCCAATTCCTTGTAATTTATTTGGATGATTATTTTTGGGATTGGAGTTATCCAAATGGTTTCTTACCCATTGATTATTTTCTTTGGTTACTTTCAACCAACATGATTTTCTATATAGACTTTTCTTAGCATAGTGAGCTTGACTGATTTTTCTTTTGAGTTATTTTTTTTCAACACATTTAGTTTTAATTTTTGGACTTTGACTATACACATCTTATGCTCTATTCAATCAGTATTTCAAAGATGAGTTATTCTTTAATCTTGTACTTTGCTTAACCCAAATTTCTTCTCATGTACAACAGTAAGAGATATTTTTTCAGATTGTCTGGAAGCATGTTTTGACATTATGGACAACACTATTCTATGAATCTTCTTGTTGGAATTTCTTTCAGAAATTTTCCTGAGATCAATCATTTCATTTTCATAGCTAGTTGAAGGTTTAATCCTAGTCCCATTAATCATGGAAATTTCATACTTGGTCTTTTCTTGGAAAACTTTTTTCATAATTGTTGATCTCGAGTCACTCATTTTGGTTACATTCTTGAATAATTTGATATTTATCATGGTTGAGTACTTTCTTCTTACCTCATCATGTTGAAATCATTCAAATTCTTGGGGGCTATAAATAACTTGGTGGAAAATGTCAATGCAACTTCTAAGATTCCAAATTTCGAGATTTCAACATTTTTAGCCATAACAATAAGTTTACATATGTGAATTTCTTATGGGTTATAACTCATCAATCTATTGGGCTTCACACTCTTCAACATTCTTTGAACCAAAACTCAGTTTATTCACAACTTGGAAAGATAAGAATGTTTAGGTAATGCTGGAATATCTTTTATTTGATCTCTCTTGCTCATGAGCTTGTTGATTTTGTTTTCTGGATTATATGTTAGGTTCTTTTGGAAGGGAAACCTATCTAGTAGAGAGACATGTTTCATACTCATAGACATGCCATTTTTTCAATTTTCTATGAGATGTGTAAGCTCAAGGAAGTGAAATGTATAGTTTCTGAGCTTGGAACACTCTTGGGAACTTCAAGATATCAATTTCATGGTTTTTCCCATCATGTAAAACATCAACTTCAATTCATTAGAAATCAAGTTTTGGTCATTTAATTCAATTATGATTGTGATTATATATTTCATTTATGATGGGGGGGGGGGATCCATACATATTATTTGTTATATGAGATTATTTGTACCTTACCAGAGTGACTCAATGGCTCCAATTTCCATCGTGATTTCCTCTTGTCTCTCATAAGGTTGAATATAGTCATACAGAGGTTTCACATAATTATCATTAATGAAAAGAGGAAATAAATTCCTTGGCTTGCAAGGATGATGATTTTGAATTGGATTTTATTTATCTTGTAAGCATCACAAAGAATGGTGATGGAAAGGTATTTTTAAATCGTGGATGGAATCAAAGTTTTATGGTTCTAATTGTTATCTTTGATTTCATGAACAAGATGATGTCTCTAGGAATTCAGATCTTTCAACAATCAATGACAATGAGTCTCATGTCGAAGGGAATATTGCGGGAAATAACATAATGATTATTTCTCAGGAAGAAGGATGTGATATTTGTCTAAATGAATGGAAGATTAATACTTGAATGACTTCACTGATGTTATGCTTTTACATGAGTTTTATGACAACCAATATAGCTTAAGTTTAGAGTAGATTAGCACGATTTTCTTAAGATTAGTTTTAATATTGGTCTTTATTTTTATTTTAGTCTAATTTTATTTTAATAAGTTGGTCATTTAGAAGAAGAGTTTTCCCAAAATATCAAATAGTTGATCATAACATTCTCTTTTGTTATGTAGGTTGCGAAATGGCTTGTGTGACAAACAAATCAAGATATTTCTCTTAAAATGAAATCAACTTAGGGAAGTGTTAATCTAAACTTGGTTGCTCAGATTCCTTTGCAACATTTGTAATTAATCAACCAATATTATCACTAACTCAACAACTGATCACAAATATAGTCTCATTCATGTATTCCCATGTTGGTTTATGTTCTAGTTGATATTTGGAGTCATTTTCAAGATTACTTTTGATGACCTCCATAACTGTAATATATCCTCTTTTCTTCATCATATTGAATCATTTGAATCTTTGAGATTAATAATATATTTTATAGTAAAGACAAATTGATGTTTTGGTGAGGAATATCAAATGAAATTTCTATTGTTGAAAAATTCATTATTTTCAAGTGTGCAAAGGACTTGCTCATGTCAAGAAATCTTGAGAGCTTATGGTTTTGTGGAATGTTTCATGTAATTGACTTTTTAAAAATTTGTTTTGACTAAACTTATCCATTAACCCATTTTACTAAGTTCTCAGAAGATTTTTCTTGTTTCACTAAATAACAATTGGATTAGAAGGTTGTGTTGCAAATGTTTTCACTATATTATCAATTCTCGTAATCTTCTTGTTTTTCCTTTCATATTTTTACCATGGGAATGTTTCTATTGGGATTATTTCGAATGGTTGACACATGTTACCTAATTTGTATTTTTGGTTACTTCTGAGTCTTCACCGAAAATGATTCTTTGAGCATTTCCATGATGATTTATATTATGTTGTCAATATTACAAGCCTATCTTTCAAGATTAATTCTTCCAGTAATGACTAACAAACTGTTCTTTTGATTTTTATTTTAGTTTAGTAGAGTCATTTTATTTATTTTAATTTGTACATAATTTTACTTCGATCCTTCTTTGCTTAATTTTTTTACCATGGCAATGGGTTCATATCTGTATACCATCAGGGTTGAATGATACAATCATTGGGTGATCTAGATCAATAATTAAAATGGCAATGCATATCTTGGTGAAAAATAGAAATGCAATTTTTTAGTTTGAAAATCCAGCATCTTCAAAATCTTATTTCGTTAAGATCTTATCCATGATCATAATCTCAAAAATTTGAATTCCTCAATTTATCCATTCTTTTGGAAATTTCAACAATATGAATTTTTGTCACTAGAAAATATCAAATATGTTGGAACAAAAGCTTGGTTGAATATCAATTTTCTTGATCACTACTCATCAAAGTCTTGCTAATTTTGATTTCCAGGTTATGTCTTAGTCTTGAAATATTTCTTGTTGGGTCTTAGCTTTTGTGAATAGTTTATTTAATAAATATTTTCCGCTTATTCTAATTCTTGGAGCTTGAATAATGATACCGTTCATGCATATCATTCATACTCTATTGTTGCCCCGGATTTATTCCTTGTTGTTGGGTTTTTTTCTTATTTTCCAACTGGTTTCATTTTATTTTTATGACTGACATTTTCATTTTCTAGCTTCTCTCAATTCAATTTTATTTTTCATGTTTAGTAATTGATTTATTCTTGTATAGATTGCTTTCATCTTTTAATTTGAATGTTGATATGTTCCCTGAGTTTATTTGACTTCTTAGTTTTCCTTAAGAATTACTCTTTAAATTTGAGTGAAGGGCGGGTCCAATTCTAGTCACCCTGAAGAAATTTTTACAAGTCATGAGATGCATGGGATGCTCTATTTGAATAAACATTCATTAAGTTCTTAGTCGTGGATATGGAACAATAATTGTGGTGGAACACATGTGCTTATTGAGCATATCATGATAATCTTAAGTATATGAAAGTGTATATCTACTTTTTTCTTTGAGCTCCATCCACTTCGTATTGATGATATGGCCAACACTATGATGGTTTTGGGAAGACCTGTGGGTTAAAATAAAATGCATAACATCTACTAAAAAACTCAAAGAAACTCTTCTATCACCCTGTTTTCACACCCTATTTGCATATGCATATCTATATATAAATCTAAAAGGGTGAGCATCTTTTGAAATAAAAAGAAATTTGAAAGAACTATTAATAGTGTGGGAAGTATAAGTAAACCCGTTGGGGCTATGGATGCTTGATGTAAGCGGGGATATGCGTGTATGGTACCAAGCAAACTTCGTCGGGGATATGGATGCTCGTTGGCAACGAAGCAATTCCGGGAAAAGAGAGAGGAGGAACACAATTATGTACATGTTTCCTTGATATAAAAAGTGTAAACCCATGGTTAAACAAAATTAAATCTGAAGTATGTAGTCAATCAAAGAATTTACCTCACTAATTGGCTCTTTGAAAAGGGTGTGTTAGATTATAAGTACTAGAAACATTGGGTTATATATTTTAGAAATTTGGCATCATTGTGGTACCCATGATTATTAGAAAATTATCTGCAGTTTGTTGATCTTATCCTTAACATCTAGATCAAAGCTTGTTGTGCATAATGTCTTCATCTTTATTCTCTCATACGTTGATCATACTCTCTAGTTTCAAATTCCTATCTTGAATCATTAATCCTTTATATGAATTTGAGACTCGGTACATGCAGCTTTCAAGACACTTATATACAACATCCGAGATCATGGATGATTATCTTTCAACAAACCCAACACTCATTCATAAATTTGTTGAAGGCAGAGAATGCAATGTTTATGGTATAATGACAAGTGTCTTCTTACTCACACAATTGATCTCATATTTTATATGGTTGCGGGAGTAGGTCCGCAAGGTCACTTCCTTTACATGACCGCTCCCGCCTTGAAATACATGTGGGGAATCCTTTAATCTTCTTCCTCTTTCCTAGTCTTCTCTCTATGT
This sequence comes from Picea sitchensis, assembly GCA_010110895.2. Lineage (NCBI taxonomy): Eukaryota > Viridiplantae > Streptophyta > Pinopsida > Pinales > Pinaceae > Picea > Picea sitchensis. Next base: position 49,216 of record SNQJ01S0003642.1, read on the forward strand.
AGATCTTGTCTATAACTTGAAGCCAACAATTAGAAATATGAACTAAGCCTTGTCTTTCCCAAACCTTAGATGGATTTTTTTTTATCACCATTGCATTGATGAGGCTGAAACCTTGATCCTTACTAGGCTCTCCCATATTGCGAAGTAGTCTCACCTTTGCTTAAAGCTTCCCCGAGGTCTGAAGCTCGCAAGGCTATCAGATCCACCTATCTCATAGTCCTCTCCCATGAGCTCATCGCATTTACATTATCATGAATCCTCATTCAAAGCACTTAGTGTGCATTGTCTTAAGATTGGTCTAAAGCCCGAAATCCTATCGGGCTCCCATCATCGGGTTTGTCTCATCAGGTCGGTCGAGTTAAGTCTTTTGTGATATTCCTGATGTCTAAAAGGAATGATATTCTTCATATTGATATATATTGAGTTCTTGTTCGGCCTCCTCTGTCCCTGAAAATCCAATCCCAAAGACCTATCGAGCTTCTTGGATGTGGAACCATGTTGTATCACCACCCAATGTTTTCTCGCCACTTGTCATAATCAATCCCATGCATTATGGCCTGATGTGGGAACCTACTACCTAATCCGATCATATTCCCTCTCCTTGCAATCTTATCAGGTCTTCCCCCTGATATTTTTAGCTTAACTAGATTGACATGTATTGTGTGTCTGACTAGTATCAATCTCATTTTATCATATGAGTTGTTTTTTAGACGTTAATGTGTCTCATGACATGTCATCCTTTTACCCCATGGTCACTTACCATCCGTTGTATCAGAATTTGAGTGTTTGTGATATCCATGTGACATACCTACCTGACTCAACACCCAGTTACTTGAAATATACATGGTATACCTTGCTCCTATTTTTGGTTCCTAGGTGTGGAACCCTGACTGGCATGGAACCTTGACTTGTGTAACTTGGCCTCATTTTCCTAGTTTTTATGTATAATTTGTATAGTTTTATTTATATTTATTTTTATATTTATGTATATGTATTTATTTATTTTAATGTGTAATTTTCGCTTGGTTTTGCAAAACCATATGGCTTTGATTGCACATGGTTTTTATAAATTGCCCATGGTTTTCCCCAAAATTACCCTCGGTTTTTATTTTACATGAAAAAAAATTGATTTTACTTTAGTTATCATTTTATGTGGGTAAAATTAGTCTTACATAAGTAAAATTAGTTTTACATGGGTAAATTTTTTTTTTTCCAAAAGAAAAATATCACAAATTTATATACAGTATAAATTATTTTACAATCACAAAGTAGATCCTGAGCGAGCTTAAAATTTCCCAAAAGGAAGAGTATAACCAGTTTTGGAACAAAGTCCAAACGCTCAAAAAAACTGAAGAACAAGTATTGTATCTACGCGCCTCGAAAGGGAAGAAAATTCTGAGCAAAGGAAAAGTAATTTGCTCCAATTGATCTCGTCCTTCTCAAATTTTGAAAATATTTAGGAACATAATGGGACTTTCTTCCCCATTTTCATAGTGATAACCGACAACCTACCTTCAATTTATTTGAGCGCTCTCTTTGAAAGAGAATCAACCTCCTTATTATGTTCCCTATATATATGTTGGAATTTGATATCATTAAATTTTTTTGCCAAATCCTTAGTTTTTTGTTTCCATCATTCAAGATTTTCCGAATGGAGGTTACCCTTAAGATTTGTCCATTCTATAATCACTTTTGAATCCCCCAGCACTTGTAAATTTGTTATCGACTAGAGTGATGCCAAGGTGAGTGTTTCCCATAATCCCATGAGCTCTGCCTTTGTATCTGTTCTAGCTCCACAATTTATGAACCATTTAGTAATCCTCAATGAATGAGTCTTGAAAAATCCACCCGCTCCTCAACAATTACCATTTGACAGGGTTATACCATCAAAGAAATCCAATGTGAGGCCCTCAGCCTGTGTTATCTCACAAACTCTGTTAGGGAATAATTTTTGGATAGCAGGTTGCCAGGAGAAAGAGTTCATAATCCTATGAACCGCAACATATAGAGAGGGGGAGCGGTCTTCAAAAATCACCTTGCTTCTCTCAATCCATAAATGCCAACAGGCAAGGGAAGCCAAGCTGACAGGGGCATTTTGATCATTTGACCATACCTTGAAACAGTCTAAGACTGTGGATCCAATCCACTGGAGTTTCAGAAAAAAGATATGATGCAGTCGTATCCACACTACCTTTGTAAAGTTGCAATGTATTAATAAGTGATTGATGTTTTCAGAGGAACAATTACAAAGTTTACACACCCCCGGACCGATCCAACCTCTCTTTTGGAGCGCCTCCCAGGTAAGGACCTTTTCTTTTGCAGCCAGCCAAATGAACAACTTTACTTTGAGTTGCACAGTCCATTTCCACAACCTAAAAAACCAAGCGTTGTCACTGCAAAAATTGAGTTGTTGAAGAAGAGTAGTGTAGAGGTTTTTAACTGAAATGACACCTGAGGCATCCCCTCCCACCCACAGAAAGGAATCAGATTCATCATTAATAAAAATTCTCACGCTCTTTAGAGAAAGGAAAAAATGGTTCAATTCACCAGCGGCCTCTCCACTAAGTCCCAACATCTCACAACTCAACCACCTATCCATAAAAGGGAGATCGTCGGCTGGGATTTTCGCTTGAGCCAGCTACCAGATATTTGAGTGTTGTAATTGGATAAGTAGAGGATGAGAAAGTAATGATCGGTCCTCCAGGCCAATTATTTTGTCCCTCCCAATAGATATTCGAGTGCCCGAACCAGGCTTCCAGCAAAGCCAATGCAGGATCACATAAAAATTTCTAGTTAGGCCATTCTAGAAGATGGATACTTTCTGTTGAAGATGAGAAGACCTACAAATCCAAGAAGAAACTGGCAAGTCACCCAAGTATTTATCCATGATTATTCGATGCCAGATGCTATCATGAGTAAGCGCCCTCCATAATGTGTTTGCCAGTAACGCAGTATTGAAATAAGTAATATTTTTGAGCCCCCAACCCCCCGCCTTCTTTGGTCTTGACAGGATATCCCATCTGCAAATATGGAAACGATGCTTTTTATTTTGCCCAATCCACATGAATGCAAAGGAAAGCTTGAGTAGTTTAGAAAGGATGTTGCTTGTGATCCTCTCCATTGACATCTAGAAAAAAAAAAGACTCTCCAACACAGATTTGACCAAAACAAAATTCCCTCCAAGCAAAAGCCACTTATTACACCATAACCCGATTTTGTTTTCAAATTTAGCCACTAGCCAGCACCAATCTTCAGATTTAGATACACCCAGTTTGAGATAATAACCAAGGTACTTAAATTTCAGGCTCAAGTCAATAAAGGTAAATGGAATAGAAGCCTTTAAAATACAGAGCTCGACTTCCTCAAGTCCCCAAAAATGAGTAATGGATTTTGTAAAATTTATGCAAAGAACCGAAGCAAAACAAAAAGCCTGCAGAATGTATAAGATCAATTTCCACTCCAAAGGATCTACCTTTGACATTAGGAGAACATCATCCATGAACATTAAATGAACTATTTTTAATAGCTTTGAAACCTTTATACCTGAAATTTGGTGTTCTGAGATACTTTTTGATAGCATCAGGCTGAGCCCTTCCATCATCATAATAAACAGGTACGGAGAAAGAGAGAATCCCTGGAAGAGCCCTCTCCCACTCTTGAAATACTTTGTCTCCTTGCCATTAATCAACACAACAAAATTTGCACTAGTAATGCAACACATAATCCAATCAGTTAGCCTAATTCCGAAGCCCACTGTGAGGAAGATCAGCCTTAAGTACTCCCAATCAATGCTATCATAGGCTTTTTTGAGATCCAACTTCAGCACCAGGGATTTTAGATTTTTCTTTTTTATGCTGTGAAGGCTTTCATGAGCTTCCCCAATTGCATCCTGAATTCTCCTGCCCTTAAGGAACCCCAACTGTTCTGCAGAGAGGCACCTTGCTAAAATAGGCTTGATTCGATTTGCAAGAATTTTTGAGATCGACTTATAAATAAGGTTACACAGAGAGATTGGGCGATAATCTTCAAAGGAGGTTGGGTTATTTACTTTTGGGATCAGGGCCAAGAAAGTGGAATTTAAACCTCCACAAATCTTACCTTTTTTCCGCTAATCCTCCACCATCTCAAGAAGGTCAGCTCCCACAAGATCAAAGAAGAATAAAAAAAACTCACAAGTCCACCCATCAGGGCTTGGGCTTCTCTCCTTTTTAAAATTTTCCATAATCGCTTTTAATTCCAGCAAAGAGACGGGTCTGAAAAGAGCCTCATCTTCCACCTCAGTTACCATTTTGGGATAAAGACTAGAAAAATAGATTACCCCGTTTAAGTTGGAATTTTCAGTGGCTTTGAAAAACTGATTGAAATAATTGATTGCTTCCTCTTTAATCGCCTCCTGGTCCGATAGGATGACTCCATTTTTAGTTGTAATTTCCCGGACATGCTTACGATTTCTATTATAACTGGCCAATTTGTGGAAAAAAATAGTGTTTGAATCACCACTCTTCATCCACGTAGCTCTGCTACGCAATCTCCAAACATTCTCTTCCTTGCAAAGAAGTGTATTTTGGCTATCTTCCATCTCACGCAGGTATCTAATCTCTTATGTCGATAAAGAAATTTCAGCAGATTTTGAAATGAGCATTTCAATTTCAGATTCCAAATTTCCCATTAAAAGCTTCTCTTTCTCCTTTAATTCTTTTAACCAAAATTTAGTTTGCGATTTGAGTAGCTTCAATTTTGATACAACACGATGTTGTACATTACCTTCCCTCAAAAAACAAGGATCCTTCCAGACGCTGTGAACCAACTTAATGAAATCGGGATTAAGTAGCCATTGGTCATTGAATTTGAAGGGAATCGCTTTGTACGACGGAGAGCTTTCCATTTGGAAGAAAATGGGAGCGTGATCAGACACGAACATAAATTCCACCCACGATCTAGATAAACCCGCCAAAAACAAAAGTCCTTCAGAAACAAAAAACTTGTCAAGTCTTCTGGCGATCGCTTCAAGACCAGACCGCCCATTTCACTAGGTAGGGTCCAGCTTGGTCGGCTTGACATCAATCAACTTCTTTGAAGTAAAAAAGTCTCTGAAAAAGGCTTCAGTCGGACCAAGCACAAAAGAGCCTCCCCAATTCTCATCAGGAGAAACTATGAATTTTAAGTCACCGACTAGAATAAGATTTGAGGTGGCTAGAATACCATTGTCTGCTAAGGAAGACCAAAACTGTTTACGGTCTTTACAAGGCCCATAAAAATTAAGAAATGCCAACTCCCATTTAGTAGCTAAGCAATGGCCAACTAGCATAAAATTATTTTGACATGGGAAATGTTTTGTTTTACATGGTGCATTTTTCCTAAAACCATAATGTATAGTTTTAATATGTACATCCTTATTCTTTTTTCATATCCCCTTAAAATTAATACAATTTGAATTTTTGATATATATATATATATATGTATATTGGTTTATTTATTATATTTTATTTATTTTTCATTTTAGTTTTAGTTTTGTTTTTCCCATTCTTATCCTAAGTCCTAGGTTGTATATTTCTATATTATTTTTCTTGTTTAATTTCATTTAGTTTCATTTAATTTTTAACTTAATTTTTTCATTTTTCCCTCTCACACATTAGTCTTAGACTTAATGTTTGAGCCATCAGAAATGAACCTTAGAATTTTTATTATATTTTGGGTTTTATTAATTGATGATTTCACGTGGGTTGGGGAGTAATTTTATTATTTTTATTTATTAATTTTGAATTACAAAACGAGCCCTAAGTCCTATGCCTCCTCTAAGTCCCTACACAAATCAATTAATGGGGATAAAAACTATATAAACTAGTCAATCTTAAATTACCTCATGCATGTGGTATAACGATTTTCAGGTTGAAGATCGATGGTCTAGATTCACCCACAAGTAGATCAAGGGTTGTTGAGCATTGAACTTCAAACATACATATATTGAGCTACATGAGTCAGAATCAAGCCCATGATACCTCGTTGGAAAGGTATTGAGTAGGAGAATGCATTGGAAGAGGAATTAGAGCCAAACCAATGATGAAGAATCCTAGAAAACACAAAGAACAAAAGGTCACAAATTTAATTGAAAACTCATTGTGCAATGCTTAGACGGACATATCTTGAGCTCCCGAGGATGAAATCATGCCCATGATATCTTGTCGGAAATATAATAGAGAGATTAACATGATGGTACAAAAAATATTAACTGATTGATGGTGGAAATTCTAAGAAAATTTAGAAAACAAAAGAGGCCCAAATTTAATTAGAAAATGGGTCGAAATCGAACCTACAAGAGCACATTAGAAATATGAAATAGAGAAGAAGAAGTTGGAGTGATCTTATTCAATATAATGACACCAAAAATTCCCATAATAACTCGAAGAACATAAGAGGACACCAACGAGAAGAGTTAATGATATTTTCAAAAATATCACTCATGAACATCAAATAAAACAAAAACAACTACTCAATAGTCCCTTCAAATTCTGTTTATAACGCTTACCTATTCATTTACAAAAATGCAATATAAATTTGAAGTGCAAGATGTCAAAACAAAGGGAATCAAAAAGAATAGTGAGAAGAACTGGGGAGTCTCTCTTATCTTATAAAAGAGAACTCGTTGAATGTAGTAGGGTACTTTTGCTTATTGTATAGACTAAGAATAATTTTATTTCTGGATATATGAAGAGAAGAAGGGGTTCTGAAGTCACAACTGTTATCAAATGTATTTGGGACTACTCCACTGATGTGTTTGTTATTTAAGTTTTTCCGAGTGTTGATCATATGAACTATTTCTATTATTAGTATTTGGAATGCTTATGTTGTTTTGATCTCTTCTGAGTATAGGGAGAATTTTACAGGTCTTATTTTCAACTATTTGTGATAATAACTGCAATATTATTGTTTTAGCATATTTTTGGCGTCCATGAACTATTTATGTTATTAAAAATATCATTTTAAACAATATTCATCTATTATTTTTGCTCTTGTGCGGGATAGGTTAGAAATAGTTAGATTAGATTAGTTTACTTTTGTTTTAGAGTAAATTTAGAATTAATTAGAATTATTTGGGGGTCATTATGTTGTCTTTACCCTTCTTCTTCTTTTAATTCTTAGTGGTAACCAGGCCCAAATATTGGTTGAAAATTCTACCCCAAACGAGAGTAGGTCTAATTGGGACATGTCATCGGGTGCTCTCCCTTACTTACTTGATAGGTCGTTTGGACCCGTCAACAATCAGCTCCAAAGATTCTAGGAACCCTTTAATAGGATCCATCAAAGTATCCAGTTGCATATGATTTGTTTATTTATTTATTAAATTACCAGTCTCCTTTGAAAATTATTTTTTCCTACTTTCCACACTGCTCCATAAACACAACTAATTTGATAGCTCAATTGTATGGGTAAGATATCTTTATTTTGAAATATTATCTCATTTATATTCAATCATAAGTCCCCTGAAAACTATGTAAGGTAATCCACCTTATGTTTTTTTTCACTTTGATCCTTAAACCAATTTTCCAAATAGATGTTTATCAATAACTACCATTTCACCTTGCCACAAGCCTCTTCCACCTATCGACTTTAATGCTTGTTCCCCATCTCTTTAGCCTATGTGCATTGATGCAAGAGAAATCTAGCTCCAAAACCTAACATGTTTGATAAGGCCTAAGGGGTCTTTGTTTTCATAAGGAAGTGCATTCCTTAATGGAAAATTATTGTAGTTTCCTATGTTTTTATTTTCTCTAGAAGAATTGCATAGGATGAGGTTAATTGGATTGAGATTGGAATTATGTAATTGATTCTATTTAATAGAAAAATTTGATAGTTGTGTGAATATTTTGAGAGATATTAGGATGAGTGAAAGATCTTAGGAATTAGTTGAATATCTCCATAAAATATTGTGGATCTAGAGGATCCTTAGGGATTGTAGTTGAGAGAATTGTGGATTTGAACCAGAATTAGTTACATAATCCTTTTGTTTAAATTGCAAGCCTAAAGGGAACATAGGGTAGGCCTAGAATAAGAGATCAAACCATAGAGAGGAGTTGGCCATTCATTGAGTAATCGGGACATAAAGAGTGAGAGAGACCTACTGAATTTGATTAGGCCAAGAAAAAAATAAGTGTCTTATGTAAAATCATGTACAGTCTGTGCATCTGATTAAGGAGGAAAATATACTATGTTTCGAGTATATTGTGAATTGGTTTTGTGAAACCCTGTTCATTATGTAACATTGTATATCTCTACATATATGATAAATTGTGTGCTACAGGTCTTAGTCTAGACTTGCAAGTGAAAGGTTGAGAAAGAAGAGTCCATTCAATGGAACTCTGAACTAAAGGGAGCTTGATTCCATTAATAATTGAGAGAAGAACCTTATACAGTGATGATCAATCACTGCAAGGATCAATGATCCAATCTTTATTGCAGGTATAAAAACAAAGGAAATAAATCTCGTTGCTAGTGTGTAGAAGTTGCAGGAGTCTTTGATCTACTTTGGATCAGACTTGTGAGGGAGATCAATTCAGAGTCATCGACCGAGATAAGACGGAGGAACCATATGTTGGAAGACTCAAGTAATTTGATCAAATAACGGATAGATATTGATCGTTGGATGGTGGAAATTGTAAGGAGAAAGTGTTAAAATCTCTTTGCAATCCAGGAGAAATATTGGCCATCGGATCGAGTCAACATTGATCCAAGGTCGTAGATCTGGATGAGGGTTTAGGTGCATTGGTCCAAGCACAGAGAAGTATGATCGTCAGATCGAATATTAGGAAGATCGATGGTTGTAGGTTTGTTTTGCATTTGAAATTGCACGGAGATGAACTACAGTGCAAATTTGTAAAAAGGAAAACCACCGGTTTTAAGAGAGACACACATCGAATTTGTGTCAATTTGCATTTTCCCCGATGGTTTTAAAAACCACCCTTTGACATTTTTGAAAGGGATATAAGATATTTAGCTATTGGTTATAGTGCTTAGTCATGTGGAAGAAGATGGATCCCTTCAGGCCTGAAGCTAATATTCAAGAGCTTAGTGCCTTTGTTGTTAGTGTTTGGGCATAGCTCGAGGACATATGAAGGAGAAGGGATAAGGTATAAGATCTCTTGCATCATTACTGCAAAGGAAACTTACTCTATCACTTCTTTATTGAGAACTGAACAAGAGGGCATGACATAAGGTTTTCATATTGTTATAAAAGAGGCATGGAAGTGAGAGATTAAAATGTCGATCCATACTGTGATAGACATATGAGGATAGAGTGTAAGTCAGATCAAGAGCATAATAGGTGAGAATTTGTATCATACATGTAGTGGACACTAGAATATCATCAAAGAGTGATCAAGAGTATTGAAGCAAATATCCTTGGACAACCTAAATGAAGGCTTATAGAGAAGCTCGATGTTTATTGAGCTGACATGTTGTGGGTACACCTCGTTTGAGGTCATCAAGTGGTACCAGAGATAAATCAATTGATCAGTTGATTGTTGTAGGGATCTGGTATAGAGGGAAGAAGGAATTTTCTGCTAATATTAAGGTGATGGAGTCAGGTGCAAAGATTAGAGCTTATTAGTGCTCTTTGAGGAGATTTATCTTGGGGAATGTAATCAGAACAATGGAGTGGAACATTACAACAATTCAAGATGAACTCTTGGGGAAAAGAACATTGATGTTCTTTAAGGCTAAAAAAATGGTCTTTTAACTTGAGAGGAGATCAAAGGTGAATTTGTAAGTAGAATGAGCATGCAACTAACAAAGAAATTGAATTGATGCAAAGACATGTATAGAGAAATGGAAAAAGAATGGTTTGGGTCCGCAATAGAAGATTGTAGCAACATAGGACTTGAGTTGAATGCATGAAGAAAAGGAAAAGGAACAGTTCAAAGAAATATTAGAAGACAATATCATGGGAATATCTTGAGGGCATACATTTGTTTTTTTATGCTAACTCCAGTTTTGAGAAATTTTGTTTGTAGTTTGAAGCGGACAAGGAAATATTTGATAGCAACAGACAACTAGAAGAGTTGTAACAGAGAACCATTGATGTTCTTGAAGGAATGAAGGAAGAGAATGTGATCTCTTGAAAGATAAATTGTGGCAACGAACCTGATAATTCCATCTAAGGTTGGATGAGGAGGACAAGTGAATGTTCTCAAGAGAAGAAGTGGAAACTGTTTATTTTTCATAAGAGATGATATTGTATGTGAATATTGTATATGAGATTCTATGATGGATTGTATTGTGTATGATATGATGTGATAGATTCATTATTACAATGATGAATGTGCCAAATATATAGAGAACCCAAAGGCACATACGGTGACCATCTATGAAAGGATGCATCTATAGTAATTATAATAACTATTTATTATTATTAGTATTATTATTATTATTATTATATATTAATAATATTATTAATTATTAATAATTATATTTTTAATTATTAATCTGGGAGAATGTCTTCCCGATGTTGTCCAAACATCAACACTCCCTCTCAACGAGGGATACATTCTGCACCTCAAGTCCATAAGACTGTGCCTGGGCCATTCTCCTTAGTCAAATCAACATGACCACTCTGGAGAATGTCTTCCCGATGCTTCTAACTTCAACACTCCCTCTCAATGAGGGAGACATTATGCACCTCAATCACCTAGAATCCATAAGACTACGCCTGGGTCATTCTCCTCAGTCAAATTAGCATAAACACTATGGAGAATGGTTTCCCGATGCTTCTAAATTCAACACTCCTTCTCAGCTAGGGAGACATTATGCATCACACAAAGATTCTTGATTTTGAACTCTAAGTCCAATTCCCTTTTACACTTGTCAATGAGCCTTTTTTGATGTAATCATCTCTAGCATGCACCCAGTTTATGTATACTTCTCCCACATAGCACCTAGTTTATGTATGCTTCTCCCACATATCACCTCGGGTCTCCAACAATCTTTTTCAAGTCACATGATCAAGGATAGAGACCACACCTAGGTTATTATTCTTATCTAAGTTAGCATGGCCATATGAGAAGAATGCCCGATGCTAATACATGGAGAACATCAACACCCTGGGCCATTCACCACTAGCCAAATCAGCATGGCTAATCATGTGAGTGGATGTATCATCCTCCTCAACCAATTCAGCATGGCCACTATGGGAGGATGTCTACATGATGCTAATAGTTGGAGAACATCAATTCCCTAGGCCATTCACCATTATCCAAATCATCATGGCTAATCCTGTGAGTGAATGTATCATTCTCCTCAGTCAAATAAGCATGACCCCTCTGGGAGAATGTCTGCCTGATGTAGCCACCTGGAGTAACATCATCACCTAGAGTCTTTTCCACTCTTTGTCAAATAAACATGACTAAGGAGAAAGAATACATCTAGGCCATTCACCACTAGCCAAATCAACATGGCTAATCCTATGAGTGAATGTATCATTCTCCTCAGTCAAATCAACATGACCACTCTAGGAGAATGTATGCCTGATGCTACTCATCTGTAGATGTGTACTGGATTTTCACAACTCCCTTCTACATCATGTCTTGGATGAAGTCTTGCAAGAAAATTATGAATCCACACTGCTTCACAGATTACAATACTGGTTGTTATATACTTCGCCTCCATTGTACTAAGTTCCACTGATGTATGCTCCCTTCTCAAGGAATGTTTTTCTTTCAACCAATGTACATGTCTCAGAATCAAGGTTAAAAGGTCCACATTCTAGTCCTTCTAACTGGATTCCTTCACTGAAACAAGGGAATCCTCTCCAAGAGGTCTCATATCTCCTCAAGGTTTAGCCTCTTGTCTATCAGTCTTGGAGGATGTCTCTCCCATATGAATCTAAATCTGAAGAGGAATCCTTTATGAATGAAAGTCTCTAAGAAAATGACTCTCTCTTAGATCAAGCCCACTATGAGTATGCATGCTCCCTATGAATCTTGACTCCCTCTAAGGATATCTAGTCTTTGGAGTCATCTACTCCCTCTGCGTGTGATGACCCCCTCTTCTTCTTTATTACATGGATGTGCACAACTCTATGTTTGGATAGTCTACTTCATGTTGCTTCCTACGACTGTCATTATGGCTCCCTCTCAGAGATATTACTTGTGACGAACAAGAAACAAGAACAACCAAAAGCATCATATTCATCAAGCAATCCAAGGAGACAATTCACATTTTGTCGATGCAATGACAACCATGTATTTACACAACTATATATAATGACCTTGCAAATGATATGTCTTCTACTATGACCAACACAGATCCATCATATACTCGATGTCATACGACTAACCATGTTGATTTTCTAATGTTAAATTAGACAAGCACAATTTTCCGCAAGTGTTAATCACTTCCAATGATATACAATATTGCTTTAGTAAACTCTAGAACATCACTAAGTAATTGCACTCAGAAAATTTTCAACTAGTTAGAAACTTCGGTCTCTTCCTTAGATCACTTCCTACATGTGAGAGAGAAAAAACATGTGTGTCTATTGTTGTGTCTTTCAAGTGTCTTTTTATAGTAATATTAAATTGATCCAAATAGACACGTTTTCTTTGAAAAATAAATTAAATTTTCTTTCTTATAAATAGTTGGAGAATACCTCCCCTAACTACCCAAATATTAAATTGGTTATAATACATCCACATAGTATTTGACTTTGTTAATTTTTTCCTCCATAATTCATGTGATTCTTTGCATAAATTTAGGCAGAAGTAAATAAACAGTACTTTCTTCATATTTAGGTAATTAAACATTTTTACTAGAAATTACTGCCCACCATAATTTATGGAATTCCTTCTATAATTTAGGTAGGAGTAAAAGGTAAATATGTTGTACATAGAGATTGTAACAATCCCATAAATTTAGCACTCCCAACACTTTACTCTACTCTCATTTTCCCGGGCCTTCCCTTGAGGCAGTCAAGCCCAGTCTCGCTCTGATACCATGTTGATTTTTCATAAGAGATGATATTGTATGTGAATATTGTATATGAGATTCTATGATGGATTATATTGTATATTGTATATGATATGATGTGATAGATTCATTATTACAATGGTAAATGTGCCAAATATATAGAGAACCTAAAGGCACATATGGTGACCATCCATGAAAGGATGTGTCTCTAATAATTATAATAACTATTTATTATTATTATTATTATATTATTAATTATTAATCTGGGAGAATGTCTTCCCAATGTTGTCCAAACATCAATAGAAACTGCAAAATCCCATAGGAGCATAGTTTGCTCAAGGAAGGTTCTAAGAGGAATAGAACCAAAAGCATACCAAAATACTAGGCTATGGAGAAGGTTGGTGAGGTATGGGTAGAAGGAAAATGGAGAGACCCTGTTATGAAGGCTTTAGTGTAGTCCACAAGTGGAAAAAATAAAGTTCACAAAGGAAAGGAGGAAGATGATTATTGACAGTCATGACGTGGGTTTAGAGAGAAGCCACAACAGAGGGAAGGAGAATGCCAAGGAAGATGGCATAAGGAAGAGGATCAGTCAAGAAGAGTATGAAATAGAAATGGTTGAATTGAATATGCAACTCAATTACATAGCGAAACTGCTACAAATGAAGATCAAAGAGAACCAGGGACAAGGATGGAAAATAAAGAAGAGATTCAAGTGGTCTGTGGTACAATTTTTTCATAAATAGTTAAGGAAAAGCTTAAGAAGCTTGAGGTACAAGTTGAATGCTTGGGTGAAGAAGGAGGAGCTCAAAGGAGTTGCTTTCAAACATGGGCCATTAATAGTAGAGGAAGTTCATTTATGTGAACCAGAGCAAGGAGACATCCTTGGAGAAGATGATGAATAGGATGAGAGACTTACTGCAAGTCTCATGAACTGCTTGGATAGTTCATATCAGTATATGGATGTGTTGACAGAGGGGTTAAGAGAGGCTGAAAATCCAAATGGTTTTAAAAATGAAAATTTGTGTGCGTTTACGGGTTTTGCAGGTGATGGACAGACATCAAAAGCTATCATGAAAAATATGGAAGAAAAATAAATGTTTTCTTATATCCCTGAAAGAAGACAGGAATATAAGTCTATTTTGAAGATAGAGGATGAGACAACATTGTCTCATAAGGATAGGTAAGAGGAATCCCATACATATTTTTCCAAAGAGATTGTTGAAGAACAACTACAAAAAAATGTTGTTGCAGAAAACATAGAAGAAGAATTGGCTCATGGAGATAGCCAAGAGAAGGATGAAAATAAGCATTCAGACGTAATGCTTACCAAATGAAATGAAGAAATTGAGTTGCTGGAAAGAATGTTGAGGAAACCTGAGTCTGAAGGAGAAGAAAGTACAACCAGAAAAATAAAATATGTTCACATGTGCCTAGCAGTGAAGAAGAAATGATTTTAACAACTGGGAAGGCAGAGGTAAAATTGAATTTTCAAATTAATTTGAAGGATGTGGGCATTGAAGAAAGTGATGAACATGAAATGTTGATTAGAGAAATGGGACACAGACTATTTATTGAAGAAGACAGATCTCAAATTTAACACTTAGAGCTGATAAAATTTGAGGATGAGATGAAGTTTCTTGAAAAGGAATGGTATGGGATGCAAGAAATGAGAGCGTGGAGGAATTACAAACACAGATCAAATTGATTTTAAGAAATGAGCAAGGTGTCAATCAACAAGGGAATAAAGGAAGATGGGAGTAAGAATCCTAATGATATAACTAAAGGAAATATGTAGCAACCAATGGAGAATAGAAACAATAAATTTTAGCAAGAGAGCAGTAAGTTGCAGAGTATGTACCAGCCAGAGGACAAGATGGACATAAATATTAAAGTGATGAAGATGTCTCATAGAAGGCATACTGATGAAAGGAAGACAATCAACAATATAGTACAGTTGATTGTGAAAATTTGCATCAACAAGAAAGGAGGAGTATTGTAGAATTATATTTAGGATCCATGCAAGTTGCAGACAGTAACAATGCAACAGGACAATACAAAAACGAGACATTGCAACATAAAAAGAAGACAATTACAGCATAAGATGGGGGATCCAAGAGGAATAAAGAAATGAAGGCACGCAACTAGGAGGTCATGAATTTTTTTCAACCATGGGAGTATGATGCAGGGGAGCAATCTAGCTCCAAAACCTAGCATGCTTGACAAGGCCTAAGGGGTCTTTGCTTTCATAAGGAAGTGTGTTTCCTTAATGAGAAATTAATGTATTTTCTTATGTTTTTATTTTGTCTAGAAGAATTGCATAGGATGAGGTTAATTGGATTGAGATTGGAATTATGTAATTGAGTTTATTTAATAGACATATTCGAAACAATAAAGAGAAAGAGTTAAAATCTCTTTGCAAGCCAGGGGAAATATTAGCCATCGGATCGAGTCAACATTGATCTAAGGTCATAGATCTAGATGAGTGTTTAAGTGCATTGGTCCAAGCGCGGAGAAGTATGATCGCCGGATCGAATATTGGGCAGATCGATGGTTGTAGGCCTGTTACACATTTGAAATTGCGCGGAGATTAATTACAATGCAAATTTTCGAAAAGGAAAACCACCGGTTTTAAGAGAGACACGCGTCAACTCTGTGTCAATTCACATTTGCCCCAATAGTTTTAAAAACCACCCTTCGACATTTGCGAAAGGGATCTAATAGGTTTAGCTCTTGGTTATAGTGCTTAGTCACGTGGAAGAAAATGGAGCCCTTCGGGATTGTAGCCAAGTTTCAAGATTGAAGATTCATTATGACACAAATTAACATTAATGTAAGATACAACTAGCTTACCTTATCATATGCCTTCCACAAATATACTTTTAAAACTATTACCTAATTGTTTTATTTTGATGGAATATAAACCTTCTTAAGCCACAAATACACTTTTAACACCATTAACTGATCTTCTTTGTTTTGATGGAATATAAACCCTTTTAAACCACCATTGCATCATCTATTTGTTTATTGTGTAAGAATCCAAACTATTGACTAATCTTGTTTGTTTTGATGGAATATAAACCCTCTTAAACCACCTCCATTACATCATGTATTTATTTATTGTGTAAAAATCCAAACTATTGAGAAATAGTTTTTTTTAGAAAATCTTCTTAAACTTGTTTGCTATAGTTTTTACTATCATCTTATAAACAAAATTTATAAGATATATACCTAAAGAGTTCAAAGTTTTTGTGGAATAACAATTAAACTCAAATATTTTAAAAATAAATAAAATAAAATAATTATGAAAAATGCCTTTCATACAAAAATGTTTTAAATGTATCTTCTGTGTTTTCTTTTATTCTATTTTCGGAGATACGATTATATTATTTTAATCTATTACTTATTATTATTAGGTAAAATATCCCCAAAATATGCCTAAAGCTTAAGTGTTATGAAAAATGCCTTTCATACCGAATGTTTAAATGTATCTTCTATTTTCTGTTGTATTTTCATTTGTGATAGAGTTTACAATTATAGGATCGCAGGTATATTGGGATTTGAGAAACCATCAAAGCCAGAATCTCTTGGCGAGGTTCATTGCCTTGGAGTAGCTCTTCTCTCACGAACTCCTCCAGAGCGAGGGTTCATTAGAGATGGATCTATCGGTCGGTTGTAACAAACACGGAGATTGATTGGAGGAATGAGGAAGACCTTCTGAAACTGGACTATCACCGAGACTTCCCCGTTTCATTGTAACAAATTGTCGGCTGGTCATCTTCACAAATATTTCCCTGGTAAGTCCTCGACTTCTCTTTCTGAGGACGTTGACCTGCTTCTCAATCCACCTGATTATGTGGATGTGGACCCTTCTCTGGAGACAGTGTCTACACATCCAGGTCCTCCTTCCCCCCCTCGCTTGGACAACACGAATCTTGTCTACCAAGCTATTTAATCTCTGTCCTTCTCTTTTCAACTCCCTCATTGCATCCGAAATGGATACCATTAACCGCTACCCTTGGCTCGCTCCTAGCCCTTCTGGTGCTCCTTCTCTAGATTTTGAGTTGTCACATTCATCTGCATCAAAGACACAAGCTACTGTCACCTCCCCTCACACGGTTTCGATCCCTCGCAACCCCTCTCCCTCCATCCCTTTACCCCCACTCCTACACTTCTACATCCCAACCGGTTTCCGACATCTCCTCCCTATCCGATCGATCCCCTTGCTTTTACCCCCGGATACAGTCAACCTATAGAAAGCGAGGAATCTTTACTGGTTGAGTTGAGCTCCACTCCCACTCCCCGTTTCATCCCGGACTCCTCTTCACAACTCAATATTTACTGGGGAAAGGAAATTATCTTTCATTCTATTGGTGATGGTCCTTCTTCTTCAAACTCCCGAGTTAAAGACACAAAATCGCCCTTTGATGCGTGGCTTGAAATTAGTCTATCTCCCCTCTTCAAGCGAAGCTCCGGAAGGAAAAAGGAAGCATAAACCGCTCTTGATCCCTACTTAGGCACTTATTTTGAAAAGCCCTTAGAGCTTTGAAGGCCATAGCTCGCACTAAATAATGTTGGTGCTCTTAAACTTCTGAGGGATCGAGGCAACCTCAAGTCTGCAGCCTTCCGTAAACTTCTAGATCACACCTCTCCTGATGTAATCTTTCTACAAGAAACACTATCATCTGACCATCTTTCCATAGCATTTTTGCACTCCTTCCGTCCAACTTGGGTCTCCGCGGCCGTTAGCTCACTCGGCACTTCTGGTGGCGTGCTTTGGGACCAGGTTACTGATAAATCCCTTCTTGACCTGTGGAGGTATTTTGATGTTGGGCCACTGTCTTGCTACAAACCAGGAGATGGCATTTCTTAATGTATACGGCCCCTGCAAAGACAAATCTCAATTTTGGACGCAGCTCTCTTCAAGTGGTATCCTGGATCTTCCAAACCTCATCCTCGGAGGTGACTTAAACATTACTCTCTCCTCTGATGAACACTGGGGAGGAAACACCTCGCCTGGTTCCGAAGCGGCTTTCTTCAAAGATCTTTTCTCGTCAAAGAATCTCATTGATATACTGCCTAACAAGCTTGTACCCACATGGCGTAATGGGCATACTGGCAACGAGGCTATTGCTAGACGCCTTGATCAATTTTTACTATCGGATAATTTTATGACCTCCACAGTCTTCCCGTCCTCATGGGTGGAACATCCGTATTTTTCAGACCATGCTCCCGTGTTCCTTAAGCTGTGCATTCTTCAAACAATTCTTTTCCTTTAGAGATTCAACCTGCATTGGCTTCTCTCGAGGAGATATGTCGATCTGGTCCAACATTTGGCGAACCGATCATTGCTTCCTAGCGATTTACAATCCTCGGTAGCATAATGATGGAAGCTCAAAGCTCTTAAAGTACGCCGGAACTAAGTCTTGGCAATGCTTTTGTAAAGGAAGTGGAGGCAGTCTTGATATTTGAATGCGAAGTTAGATTTCTCGTAGCCCCTCATCAACTTCGTCCTCACTTTGGAGACTCACTTGATCCTAAAATAAATAGAAAGCAATGGAATTCACTATTCTGCGATGAGGAAAAGCGTTGGAGAAGCAGCGATTCATGCGATGACTTGGATGCTAGGCGACTCAATATAAGTTTTTCCACAACTTATACATTATAGCGAGAACGGAAAATCATCCCCGGGGTCTAATCCAAAATGATGGAAATTTGAGATTCTGTGAACGAAACGCCATGCAAGAGGGGTTGTGCATTACATTTTAGTCATCTCTTCAAATGTGATTGTCCTCTTCTTGCCGACAAATGGAAATTACCGGCCTGTGTCAAAGCCGAAGCCTAAAGGCTGGATCTCTGGCTTCGTCCTGCCCTCGAAATAAAAGATATTTTGATCCATTTCAAAAAAGAGAGGAGTCATGGGCCCAATGATTGGATGAGAGAATTCTTGATTTTCTTTTTTGATCTCGTAGGCGGGATTTACTTCAGATGGTGGAGGACACCCGCAACAAAGGTAAGGTCATTAAAATCCTCAACACCACTTTCCTGGTTCTGATACCAAAAGAAAACAACTATGTCTCCTTCAATGATTACAGACCAATATCCTTATGTGTAATCGTCTATAGGTTGTTTCTGGGTGATCTGTAGCAGTTAGGAAACCTTATCACGGAAGAGACCTTTCGAAAAATTTGAACAACGGCTTTTTAAAAGGCGGAAGAATTCAGAAAGGCCGTAGGGGTTGCTTAGCGAGTTACATTCATCAAACGGAAATTTAAGGGGCGCAATCTTGAAATTAAGATCTAAAAGGCGTTTGGCGAAGGCGGTGATTGGAGCTTTAGGATGGTCACTTCCCCAACCAGTAGTTTTGGTGGGAATTTTACATTTGGATCTTTCTATGTTTCTAGTGCAAATTTCAGCTGTGTTGGGTGTGGGAGCCACCGACTTCTTCCATGTGAGGAGGGGCTACGGGGATGCCACTCTCCCCTTATCTTTATCTCTAATGATGGAAGCCTGATATCCTTTCATAAATTTACGCTCGGATTCCACAACATCCCTGCGGTATCAAAGGTTTCGATTCAAACAAAATTATCCATCTATGTTTGTTAGCGACATTATCTAATGTCGTTAGCGAAGAACTGAATGGTACGGTTATTCTTGATATCTTCAGCCTCTTTTACGCTCCATCATGGTGCTTATAGCAGCTCGTAAATACTGTTCACTTTTAGGGTCTTTAATTGAGCTGCTACCTTTCAAAGCGTCCTTCCCTTTCTCTTTGTGATTTAAATGAAGGTTTTGGGTACTTGTGGGTTATAAGTGACAAAATTACTTCTTCTCCTCTGTTGATTGGAGCTGGCTTGTGGCCCTTTTTGAAAGGAGAATAGGTTACTGGGGAAATAAATGGCTTTCCCTGGGTGGTCGCCTTATTCTCGTCAAATCGGTTATGGAAGGTCTAGTTGTTTATTGGATGATGCTAGAGAGGATCCGCGGGATCATTATTTTCGCTGCATTAGGCTCGGGTTTATTTCGTGGAGCGACCATCCCGAGGGCATGTTTCACCAACTAGGCTGTCTATCGGGCCCAAATGGAGGGGATGGGGACTCGAGAACTTATCTTTTCGGCGGCGTTGCTGGTTGTATCTTTAAGGCGGTGACCCTTAGTAGTATGGGAAGTACTTAGGGTCATCAGGACAAATATCTTGCATCCCTCTCATCCATTGGTACAGCATTGAAGTCACACACAATCGAAGATTCTCCCTTGGAGAGGTCGATTTACGCTTCTCCGGTAATCTTACATTAGCTCTGGCAGCTGCGGATGGGCGAGATTTAATGGGAGAGACAAAATTCACCGGTTTGGACAATAGATCGATCCCTCTCCCCCCTCTCAGGTAGTGCGACTTTCTTCTTTAAATTTGGTATACTTGTCACAGGCAAAATTGGCTGCACACTTGTTCCCTCATCCTGATCTTTGGTTACATAGTAGTGTACTTTTGCTGAGAGGTCCGTTGGCGAGTGAATGGGATGCCTTTACTAGTGCTCTAAAGTCGGCTGGCATAGCCTTAAATGGTGGACAGGATACTCTCATTTGGGATGGAGGAGATGCACCAGCGGGTCGCTCGTCTAGCGGCAAAAATGTCCCCATATAGCTCTTTTACACCCGGCTATGGTACGCTTGTTTCGAGACTCCTTGCTGGCTGATTGGCCCCTTCCTTTGGAAACTTTAGCTCTTCTTTTGGATGTGTGTACAAGGAAAAATCCTCACTTGGAGTGCTTGAGGGAGAAGAGAGTGGCATGGACAACATTTATGCCAACTTTTTTTTGCAAAGATGCTGCTGAAGATCTACACCACCTTTTCGTTGATTGTGCCTTCTCTATTAATATTTGGTCTTTTCTTAAACAACATTTCTCTCTCACAACAGACTGGAAAGGCGACTCTTTCACCGATTGCTTCATCTATTGGACCACCGGCCATGTTACATTCCACGAGGTGGCACCGTTTGCTTGAACTTGGAAAGGCGTGTCACGGTCTTTGAAGGGTCTGACCTCCCCACTCCCACGCAGCGGGTTCTTTCAGCTCAAATTAATGTCCGTCGAATAAATCTGATAGCTAAATTATGGTCAGATATCAATCAATCAGATAAACTATTCTCGTCGTCATCGAAGCGATTCACTATCAGGCACTTGGCTTAGAGGTTGGAAGGCTATATGTTTTTCATTGTGATGATGGACAAGATAGTCCAATCCCTTCTTTCAACTTATTTGAATGATACGTTTCTCACCTGTCTGTCGACTGATAGCATTGTACAGGCTTGATCCTATCATCTTTGTCATACTTTTGGCGGTGTGTTGTTTTATTTGTTGCCAGTGTATTGACTTGTTTCATCATTCACAGATCAATTAGATAGTGCGAATACTACTATCCTTGAAATTATGAGATAATAGCATTCCTGGATCAGACATTGACCAGTGCTGCTCTTTGTTTCCGAGACTTTTTTTGTTGTATGCTGTAACAGAGTTTAATTCTGCACTAATAGTTCTTTCTTTGAACAGTGACATTAGCATTTCTGGATCTTTTTTGACCAATGTTGATTATAGGTTCGAGGCTACATTTGCTTTGCGCTGATGTAAACGAATTTTTACCCTATATAAATTTGAGAAAACTTTCTTGGAAAAGTTTACAATTTAAGATAGGTTAGAATATTTTGATCAATATGTGTGTATTTAGAGTAAAATATCTCAAAAATATGTTTGATACAACATGCTTAAACGCTTAAAGTGTATATCTTGAGCAAAGTAGTATATATTTCTCAATGTATTTTAATTTAAGTTACTTCACCATTTTATCTTAAGACTTTATTAAGCAACAACATATTCCATAGTTGGAACAAGATAGATTACCTAGTGAAAAAGTAAAGAGTCTCGTTATATATATATATATATATATATATATATATATATATACATTAAATATTATTTTTAAAGTTAAAATTTGTATTACCTTGTAAATATTATTTTTTAAGTTAAAATTTGTATTACCTTGAAAATCTGGAAAATTTACTGAGAGTATAGAGTCAGTCACCTAGCTTGCCTAAGAAGGAAACCTAGAGATTGAAAATACTGTCAGTTTGCCATAGAGTTCTTATACATAAATTAATTGTACTGAATGCATATTTATAGATCATGTTCTGGCTGGAATATCTAGTGGTCTAGAATGCAGTCCTTAATACAACCCAAAAAGACAAAGCACAAAGTTGATCATTACTCCATGTGGCACAATAAGCCTCTACATCGATACGTGCCGAGGGGTGATGTGGGCCGGAGGTGGAATTGCGGGGTTGTCCTGGGTTGGACACACTTGCATGCAATCTCGTGGGTGAGCTGGAAGGTGCATCAATCGGCTTGATTGATGAGTTTTTGTCCAAGCGATTTTGAGTGCATTTTGCATCATGACGTATGTCCACAAGTAGTTGCATGTGATTTGGAGAGAGCCTTTGTGTCCTAATTGATTCATGTGAGGAGTACTTGCTCTTTCCTTCTGTTGGATAGACAGGTCTTGTTCTTCGATTATTGGGTAGGCCCAATCCTCTTCATGCATGATCAACTCGGAGGGATTATCAACAGAGTGGATCGCAAAAGGGGAAGATGGAAAGGGAATTGTGGATGGTTGTGTTTGCGGAGTGGACATGGATGTGTCCTGGTA
Organism: Picea sitchensis; assembly: GCA_010110895.2. Taxonomy (NCBI): domain Eukaryota; kingdom Viridiplantae; phylum Streptophyta; class Pinopsida; order Pinales; family Pinaceae; genus Picea; species Picea sitchensis. The sequence goes on from SNQJ01S0003642.1 coordinate 71,869, forward strand.
ATGGAAGTGGAGAAACCTGAAGAGAGATCACGAGAGGGGGCAAAGGGAGAGAATAGAGGTAGGGATTCTTCAAAATTGGTCATCCCAGTGCTCCTCTTCTCGGGCAGGGGACGAACTAGAATCAACAGTTGAAGGGGAGGCCATCGAATCAGAGTGACCTGGGCTAGAGACATGGGGGGGATGACAGTGACGTCGATTCTCCATATACTTTGTGTTATCACACTAAGTCGCCTTGAGTTTTATCCTTTAGTTTTATATTTTCTTAAACCTTAGATTTTAATTTTCTTAATTTGACCCTTTTTAAAAGTGTGTTTGTTAGTGCCCCAACGGTCATCCCCAGTGCTCCTTTTCTCAGGCAGGGGATGAACTAGAGTCAACAGTTGAAGGGGAGGCCATCGAATCAGAGTGACCTGGGCTAGAGACATGGGGGGGATGACAGTGACGTCGATTCTCCATATACTTTGTGTTATCACACTAAGTGGCCTTGGGTTTTTAGCCTTTAGTTTTATATTTTCTTAAACCTTAGATTTTAATTTTCTTAATTTGACCCTTTTTAAAAGTGTGTTTGTTAGGGCCCCCTTGATAAATAAAGTATTGATTCATGACTTATGTTTTAATCCTCATTCAAATTTCGACTTAGAACCATTTTGTTCATGATTTATCTTTGATCCCCTCATGACTTGTCACTAGGACAGTTTTGTTCATGACTTAATCCCCCTCATGACTTGTCACTAGGATCAATTCATTCCACGAACAATTTGATTTGAAATGCCATTTTCCTCACTCATGCCCTCGTAGCCCTGCTTTGCTGTCCTTTTCTTACCTGTCCAATCATTTTTTGAAATGAAGCGTTGCCCACTCATCAGGAGTTTCTGTACTGCCTTTCCCATTCATAATATTCTACCATGATTTATGATTACAACGTTGATGTCATCTTCCTTGTTTTCAACATCAGGAGTTGGTTAAAATATGCTCTCAATATCTGATATTTACGAGCTCTGATAATGGTTTGTAATTTTTGAAAAACTCAAGATTGTTGCACTGCGCAAACTCCCAGTTTTGACCAGTCGACAATAGTGCTATCAGATCTGATGTTGAGGTAGATTTAGAGGTCGATATGCTTATGACTTCTACGTAAAATCTTGTAGAGGTTTTCAAACCGATTTTATTCCACATCTATTCCGTGTTTTCCTCCTCTGCACATAAATTTCAAGGAGAAATAACGCTCAAAATTTTGGTTATCGGGCCCTCATAGTTGAAGGAGATTTTTCCTCACGACATCCTATCATTTCCTTCCCTCCTTTCAAACCTTTAATTCTCATTACCTACATATCGAAGTTTGATACATCCGCCCACCATTGCTACTAAGCTCACAACATCCAAGCAAGTCATATCTTCTGCATGTGCAATGTGCCACTTAGAAGCGCTACTCAACAACACTTTTCTCCCCTACCTCATCTGAAATTTAAATCGAGATGTTTCTACTCAGTTTCAAAGGCTAATTATAGGGTATCCTCTCATTTTTCAAGTGTTCATACATGCCTACATCCAAGAGTGGGATTTCCACAGCCAGTTTAGCTAGTTAGTAACCAGTCTTTTTTAAGGGAAGTTTTGTTCTCTTGAGCCTTGAGTCCTCTTGGTTATCACTACTCCATAGACATAATAAGCTCTTATCCTAAACTATGGAGAATCCTCAGATGAAGAAGTCACACAAGGGGGGTAAGGTAGTTAGAACTGAACCTGTGGATATGCATCTTTTTGAGACAGAGCCCATGGCAAGAGAAGTTTTTCAAAGAGTGGGATGCCTCTCTTTCTGCCAGAATATACAAAGAGGTTATCCTAAGGTGACAAGGCAGTTTTCCTTACATTTTGATGGTTGGAAGACTAAGGTAGGGGATTTAGAATTTAAGGTTACTGAGGCCTATATCTCATTTGCTACATTTATCCCTATCACAGGTGAGAAATGGTTTAAATCCATGGCTTTGAATGCAGCCTATGCCAAAGATTTCCTTAAGCCTGAACATCAAACTGGTGATTTGTCTAAAGGTGTGCCAAGGAATCATCTGATTGAGCAGTTTGACAAGATATTGAGGATCATTTAGAGATACTTTACATGTGAAGGGAGGTTCAACACATTATACCAGTACCATATAAGGCTTTTGTTGCATTTTATTGGTAAAATTGAAATGAATATTCCCTACTATTTGCTAAGGATCATAGTCAAGATGTCAGACATGATTCAATCCAAGTCTAAGGATGTGGATACTAGCATATTTCACTCTGGATTGATTAGAATGCTAGTTTCTGAAGAAATGGGTAAGAAAGATATCTCATGGGAACATTTTGTTATTGCTTCTCACTTCAAGTTGGATATAGCAGCCACTCCTCAGTCGCAAAAATCAAGCCCTTTACCATCCACCAATGCTGCTAAAGAAGGTACCAACAAGAAGAGAAAAGGGAAGAGTTCCTGTTCAAGATTCAGAGGTCATCAAGGAGGTCACAGGAACTAAGGAGGAAGCTTGTCATTCCCCATAGAGATATTTTTCACCCCCTCATCCACCAGAGTTAGAAGAAGTTCCTTCTTCTACTAAACCTACAGTGAAGAAAGGGAAGAAGCTACACTTCTCCTCATCTCCTTCAACAGACAACATCAAGGCCAGAAATCCCTTCACAAGAGCATCAACTTCTAAAGAAGTTGTTGAAGAACAGTCCCTACCTAAATTCTCTATCCTGCAGAAAAAGAAAGATAAGGGCCAAGGCATTGGAAATCCTATGGAGAAGAAAGAAGAAACCCCTACGCAAAAGAAGAAAGGTAAAGGAAAAAGCATCAAGAAGCCTGATGAGATAGAGAAGTTAATTCCTATGCAGCAGGAAGAGGAAACCATGAAAAATCTTGTTGACATTGTTCGTGTCACTACTCCACCTGACAACCAGACATTCAAAAGATTAATCATGCAACTTAGAGATGCTAGGAAGGAGGTGGCTCAGTTGAAAGCAGAAGCCATGTTTGACAGGGTTAAGATGAAAGAACTCATGGATGGATACAACCACACTCTTGACCTAGAAAGGTTTGCGGCAAGAAAGGCCTAGCTTCTCCATAGGCAACTCAAAAATCTTTATAGGTAGAACAAAGACTTTTAGTCTCATAACAGAAATCTCAAAGCAAATTTGCAACATTTTCAAAATTAAGTGGCTCAAAGGAAATTGCAAGTATTGGTTGAAGATGTGATTGAAAAGGAGACACCAATAACCAAGGAGAGCATATCCCTATTGAAGAATCTTGTCACTGCTAAAAGGAAGAATCTTGTTGTGTAACAACCCTAGTTGAATAAATGTTTAAGGATTATTAAGTAAAAATTAATT
>SNQJ01S0003642.1:90897-134545 GCA_010110895.2 Picea sitchensis
CACCATATGTGCCTTTAGGTTCTCTATATATTTGGCACATTCATCATTGTAATAATGAATCTATCACATCATATCATATACAATACAATCCATCATAGAATCTCATATACAATATCCACATACAATATCATCTCTTATGAAAAATCAACAGTTTCCACTTCTTCTCTTGAGAACATTCACTTGTCCTCCTCATCTAACCTTAGCTGGAATTATCAGGTTCTTTGGCACAATTTATCTTTCAAGAGATCACATGCTCTTCCTTCATTCCTTCAAGAACATCAATGGTTCTCTGTTACAACTCTTCTAGTTGTCTATTGCTATCAAATATTTCCTTGTCCGCTTCAACCTACAAACAAAATTTCTCAAAACTACAGTTAGCATAAAAAAACAAATGTATGCCTTCAAGATATTCCCATGATATTGTCTTCTAACATTTCTTTGAACTGTTCCTTTTCCTTTTCTTCATGCATTCAACTCAAGTCCTATGTAGCTATAATCTTCTATTGTGGACCCAAACCATTATTTTTCCATTTCTCTGTACATGCCTTTGCATCAATTCAATTTCTTTGTTAGTTGCATGCTCATTCTACTTACAAATTCACCTTTGATCTCCTCTCAAATTAAAAGACCATATTTTTAGCCTTAAAGAACATCAATTTCTTTTCCCCAAGAGTTCATCCTGAATTGTTGCAATGTTCCACTCCATTGTTCTGATTACATTCCCTAAGATAAATCTCCTTAAAGAGCACTATTAAGCTCTAATATTTTCACCTGAATCCATCACCTTAATATTAGCAAAAAATTCCTTCTTCCCTCTATACCAGATCCCTACAACAATCAATTGATTTATCTCTGATACCACTTGATGACCTCAAACCAAGTGTACCCACAACATGTCAACTCAATAAACACCAAGCTTCTCTATAAGCCTTCATGTAGGTTGTCCAAGGATATTTGCTTCAATACTCTTAATCACTCTTTGATGATATTCTAGTGTCCACTGCATGTATGATACAAATTCTCACCTATTATGCTCTAGATCTGACTTACACTCTATCCTCATATGTCGATCACAGTATGGATCGACATTTCAATCTCTCACTTCCATGCCTCTTTTATAACAATATGAAAACCTTATGTCATGCCCTCTTGTTCAGTTCTCAATAAAACAATGATAGAGTAAGTTTCCTTTGTAGTAACGATGCAAGGGATCTTATACCTTATCCCTTCTCCTTCATATGTCCTCGAGCTATGCCCAAACACTAACAACAAAGGCACTAAGCTCTTGAATCTTAGCTTCAGGCCTAAAGGGATCCATCTTCTTACACATGACTAAGCACTATAACCAATAGCTAAATCTCTTATATCCCTTTCGAAAATGTCAAAGGGTGGTTTTTAAAACCATTGGGGAAAATGCAAATTGACACAAATTCGATGCGTGTCTCTCTTAAAACCGATGGTTTTCCTTTTTACAAATTTTCACTATAGTTGATCTCCATGCAATTTCAAATGCTAAACAAACCTACAACCATCGATCTTCCTAATCTTCGATCTGATGATCATACTTCTCTACGCTTGCACCAATGCACTTAAACCCTCATCCAGATCTATGGCCTTGGATCAATGATGACTCGATCCGATGGACAATATTTCTCCTAGATTGCAAAGAGATTTTAACACTTTCTCCTTACTATTTCCACCATCCAACGATCAATATCTATCCTTTATTTGATCAAATTACTTGAGTCTTCTAGCATATAGTTCCTCCTTCTTATCTCGGTCAATGAATCTGAATTGATCTCCCTCACAACTTTGATCCAAAGTAGATCAAAGACTCCTGCAACTTCTACACACTAGCAACGAGATTTATTTCCTTTGTTTTTATACCTGTAATAAGATTGGATCATCAATCCTTGCAGTGATCGATGATCACTATATAGGGTTCTTCTCTCAATTATTAATGGAATCAAGCTCCCTCTAGTTCAGAGTTCCATTGAATGGACTCTTCTTTCTCAACCTTTCACTTGCAAGTCTGGACTAAGACCTGTAGCACACAATTTATCATATATGTAGAGATATAAATTGTTACATAATGAACAGGGTTTCACAAAAACAATTCACAATATACTCGAAACATAGTATATTTTCCTCCTTAATCAGATGCACAGACTGTACATGATTTTATATAAGACACTTATTTCTTTCTTGGCCTAATAAAATTCAGTAGGTCTCTCTCACTCTTTATGTCTCGATTACTCAATGAATGACCAACTCCTCTCTATGGTTTGATATCTTATTCTAGGCCTACCCTATGTTCCCCTTAGGCTTGCAATTTAAACAAAAGGATTATGTAACTAATTCTAGTTCAAATCCACAATTCTCTCAACTACAATCCCTAAGGATCCTCTAGATCCACAATATTTTACGGAGATCTTAAACTAATCCCTAAGATCTCTCACTCATCCTAATATCTCTCAAAATATTCCCACAACTATCAAATTTTTCTATTAAATAGAATCAATTCCATAATTTCAATCTCAATCCAATTAACCTCATCCTATGCAATTCTTCTAGAGAAAATAAAAACATAGGAAAATACAATAATTTTCCATTAAGGAATGCACTTCCGTATGAAAACAAAGACCCCTTAGGCCTTATCAAACATGTTAGGTTTTGGAGCTAGATTTCTCTTGCATCAATGCACATAAGCTAAAGAAGTGGGGGAACAAGCATTAAAGTCAATAGGTGGAAGAGGCTTGTGGTAAGGTGAAATGGTAGTTATCGATAAACATCTATTTGGAAAATTGGTTTAAGGATCAAAGTGAAAAAAAACATAAGGTGGATTACCTTACATAGTTTTCAGGGGACTTATGGTTGAATATAAATGAGATAATATTTCAAAATAAAGATATCTTACCCATACAATTGAGCTATCAAATTAGTTATGTTTATGGAGCAATGTGGAAACTAGGAAAAATTAATTTTCAGAGACTGGTAATTACATAAATAAATAAACAAATCATATGCAACTAGATACTTTGATGGATTTTATTAAAGGGTTCCTCGAATCTTTGGAGCTGATTGTTGACGGGTCTAAATGGCCTATCAAGTAAGTAAGGGAGAACACCCGATGGCATGTCCCAATTAGACCTACTCTCGTTTGGGGTAGAATTTTCAACCAATATTTGGGCATGGTTTTCACTAAGAATTAAAAGAAGAAGAAGGGTAAAGACAACATAATGACCCCCAAAGAATTCTAATTAATTCTAAATTTACTCTAAAACAAAAGCAAACTAATCTAATCTAACTATTTCTAACCTATCCTGCACAAGAGCAAAAATAATAGATGAATATTGTTTAAAATGATATTTTTAATAACATAAATAGTTCATGGACGCCAAAATTAAGCTAAAACAATAATATTGCAGTTATTATCACAAATTGTTGCAAATAAGACTCGTAAAATTCTCCCTATACTTAGAAGAGATCAAAACAACATAAGCATTCCAAATACTAATCATAGAAACTGTTCATATGATCAACACTCGAAAAAACTTAAATAACAAACACATCAGTGGAGTAGTCCCAAATACATTTGATAACAGTTGTGACTTCAGAACCCCTTCTTCTCTTCATATATCCAAAAATAAAATTATTCTTAGTCTATACAATGAGCAAAAGTACCCTACTACATTCAACGAGTTCTCTTTTATAAGATAAGAGAGACTCCCCGGTTCTTCTCACTATTCATTTTGATTCCCTTTGTTTTGACATCTTGCACTTCAAATTTATATTGCATTTTTGTAAATGAATATGTAAGCGTTATAAACAGAATTTGAAGGGACTATTGAGTAGTTGTTTTTGTTTTATTTGATGTTCATGAGTGATATTTTTAAAAATATCATTAACTCTTCTCGTTGGTGTCCTCTTATGTTCTTCGAGTTATTATGGGCATTTCTGGTGTCATTATCTTGAATAAGATCACTTCAATTTCTTCTTCTCTATTTCATATTTCTAATGTGCTCTTGTAGGTTCAATTTCGACTCTTGTAGCTCCATATATGACTGCTTGAACATTACACAACCCATTTTCTAATTAAATTTGGGCCTCTTTTGTTTTCTGAATTTTCTTAGAATTTCCACCATCAATCAGTCAATATTTTTTATACCATTATGTTAATCTCTCTATTATATTTCTGACAAGATATCATGGGCCTGATTTCATCCTCGGGAGCTCAAGATATGTCCGTCTAAACATTGCACAATGAGTTTTCAATTAAATTTGTGACCTTTTGTTCTTTGTGTTTTCTGGGATTTTCCATCACTGGTTTGTCTCTAATTCCTCTTCCAATGCATTCTCCTACTCGATACCTTTCCAACGAGGTATCATGGGCTTGATTCTGACTCATGTAGCTCAATATATGTATGTTTGAAGTTCAATGCTCAACAACCCTTGATCTACTTGTGGGTGAATCTAGACCATCGATCTTCAACCTGAAAATCATTATACCACATGCATGAGGTAATTTAAGATTGACTGGTTTATATAGTTTGTATCCCCATTAATTGATTTGTGTAGGGACTTAGAGGAGGCATAGGACTTAGGGCTCGTTTTGTAATTCAAAATTAATAAATAAAAATAATAAAATTACTCCCCAACCCACGTGAAATCATCAATTAATAAAACCCAAAATATAATAAAAATTCTAAGGTTCATTTCCAATGGCTCAAACATTAAGTCGAAGACTAATGTGTGAGAGGGAAAAATGAAAAAATTAAGTTAAAAATTAAATGAAACTAAATGAAATTAAACAAGAAAAATAATATAGAAATATACAACCTAGGACTTAGGATAAGAATGGGAAAAACTAAAATAAAACTAAAATGAAAAATAAATAAAAGATAATAAATAAACCAATATATATCTATATCAAAAATTCAAATTGTATTAATTTTAAGGGGATATGAAAAAAGAATAAGGATGTACATATTAAAACTATACATTATGGTTTTAGGAAAAATGCACCATGTAAAACAAAAATTTTCCCATGTCAAAATAATTTTACCCTTGGACCCTTGTTGTTTTGACCTGGCTCCTTTTCTAACGAGTAGGGGTATTATGCTAGTTGTTCATTGCCTAGATACTAAACAGGAGTTGGTGTTTCTTAATTTTTATGGGCCTTGTAAAGACCGTAAACAATTTTGGTCTTCCTTAGCAGACAATGGTATTCTAGCCACCTCAAATATTATTCTAGCCGGTGACTTAAAATTCATAGTTTCTCCTAATGAGAATTGGGGAGGCTCTTTTGTGCTTGGTCCGACTGAAGCCTTTTTCAGAGAACTTTTTACTTCAAATAAGTTGGTTGATGTCAAGCCGACCAAACTGGTCCCTACCTGGCGAAATGGATGATTTGGTCCTGAAGCGATCGCCAGAAGACTAGACAGGTTTTTTGTTTCTGAAGGACTTTTGTTTTTGGCGGATTTATCTAGATCGTGGGTGGAATTTTTGTTCGTGTTTGATCACGCTCCCATTTTATTTCAACTGGAAATATCTCCGTCGTACAAAGCATTTCCCTTCAAATTCAATGACCAATGGCTACTTAATCCCAATTTCATCAAGTTGGTTCACAGTGTCTGGAAGGATCCTTGTTTTTTGAGGGAAGGTAATGTAAAACATCGCGTTTTATCAAAACTAAAGCTACTCAAATCGCAAAATAAATTTTGGTTAAAAGAATTAAAGGAGAAAGAGAAGCTTTTAATGGGAAACATGGAATCTGAAATTGAAATGCTCATTTCAAAATCTACTGAAATTTCTTTATCCACGGAAGAGATTAGATACCTGCATGAGATGGAAGATAACCAAAATACACTTCTTTGCAAGGAAGAGAATATTTGGAGATTATGTAGCAGAGATACATGGATGAAGAGTGGTGATTCAAACACTAATTTTTTCCACAAATTGGCTAGTTATAATAGAAATCGTAAGCATGTCTGGGAAATTACAACTGAAAATGGAGTCATCCTATTGGATCAGGAGGCGATTAAAGAGGAAGCGGTCAATTATTTCAATTAGTTTTTCAAAGTTCCAACTTCAACGAGGTAATCTATTTTTCAAGTCTTTATCCCAAAATGGTAACTGAGGTGGAAGAGGAGGCTCTTTTCAAACCCATCTCTTTGCTAGAATTAAAAGCGATTATGGAAAATTTTAAAAAGGAGAGAAGCCCAGGCCCTGATGGGTGGACTTCTGAGTTTTTTTATTCTTCTTTGATCTTGTGGGAGCTGACCTTCTTGAGATGGTGGAGGATTAGTGGAAAAAAGGTAATATTTGTGGAGGTTTAAATTCCACTTTCTTTGCCCTGATCCCAAAAGTAAATAACCCAGCCTCCTTTGAATATTATCGCCCAATCTTTCTATGTAACCTTATTTATAAGGTGATCTCAAAAATTCTTGCAAATCGAATCAAGCCTATTTTAGCAAGGTGCCTCTCTGCAGAACAGTTGGGGTTCCTTAAGGGTAGGATAATTCAAGATGCAATTGGGGCGGATCATGAAAGCCTTCACAGCATAAAAAAGAAAAATCTAAAATCCCTGGTGCTGAAGTTGGATCTCAAAAAAGCCTATGATAGCATTGATTGGGATTACTTAAGGTTGATCTTGCTCACAGTGGGCTTTGGAATTAGGCTGACTGATTGGATTATGTGTTGCATTACTAGTGCAAATTTTGTTGTGTTTATTAATGGTGAGGCGACAAAGTATTTCAAGAGTGGGAGAGGGCTCTTCCAGGGATGCCCTCTTTCCCTGTACCTGTTTATTATGATAATGGAAGGGCTCAACCTGATGCTATCAAAAAGTATCTCAAAACACCAAATTTCAGGTATAAAGGTTTCAAAGCTATTAAAAATTGTTCATTTAATGTTTGTGGATGATGTTCTCCTAATGTCAAAGGTAGATCCTTTTGAGTGGAAAGTGATCTTAGACATTCTGCAGGATTTTTGTTTTGCTTCGGTTCTTTGCATAAATTTTACAAAATCCATTGCTCATTTTTGGGGACTTGAGGAAGCCGAGCTCTGTATTTTAAGGGATTCTATTCCATTTACCTTTATTGACTTGATCCTAGGATTTAAGTACCTTGGTTATTATCTCAAACTGGGTGTATCTAAATATGAATATTGGTGTTGGCTAGTGGCTAAATTTGAAAAAAAAATTGGGTTGTGGTGTAATAAGTGGATTTTGCTTGGAGGGCATTTTGTTTTGGTCAAATCTGTGTTGGAGAGTCTTTCTATTTTCTGGATGTCAATGGAGAGGATCACAAGAAACATCCTTTCTAAACTATTCAATCTTTCCTTTGCATTCCTGTGGAGTGGGAAAAATGAAAAGAACTATTTCCATCTCTGTAGATGGGATATCCTGTCAAGACCAAAGAAGGCAGGGGGTTGGGGGCTCAAAAATATTACTTATTTCAATATTGATTTACTGGAAAACACATTATGGAGGGTGCTTACTCATGATAGCATCTGGCATCGAATCATCATGGATAAATACTTGGGAGACTTGCCAGTTTCTACTTGGATTCATAGGTCTTCTCAACTTCGACGGAGAGTATCCAGCTTCTGGAATGGCCTAACTAGAACTTTTTATGTGATCCTGCATTGGCTTCACTGGAAGCCTGGTTCAGGCACTCAAATATCTATTGGGAGGGACAAAATAATTGGCCTAGAGGATCGATCATTACTTTCTGATCCTCTACTTATCCAATTACAACACTCAAATATCTAGTGGTTGGCTCAAGCGAAAATCCCGACCGATCATCTCCCTTTTACGGATAGGTGGTTGAGTTGTGAGATGTTGGGACTTAGTGGAGAGGTCGCTAGTGAATGGAACCATTTTTTCCTTTCTCTAAAGAGCGCGGAAATTTTTATTAATGATGAATCCGATTCCTTTCTATGGGTGGGAGGGGACGAATCAGGTATCATTTCAGTTAAAAACCTCTACACTTCTCTTCTTCAACCACTCGATTTTTATAGTGACATCGTTTGGTTTTTTAGGTTGTGGAAATGGATTGTGCAACTCAAAGTAAAGTTGTTCATCTGGCTGGCTGCAAAAGAAAAGGTCCTTACTTGGGAGGCACTCCAAAAGAGAGGTTGGATCGGTCCGGGGGTGTGTAAACTTTGTAATTGTTCCTCTGAAAACATCAATCACTTAATAATACATTGCAACTTTACAAAGGCAGTGTGGATATGACTACATCATATCTTTTTTATAAAAATCCAGTGGATTGGATCCACAGTCTCAGACTGTTTCAAGGTATGGTCAAATGATCAAAATGCCCCTATCAGTTTGGCTTCCCTTGCCTGCTGGCATTTATGGATTGAGAGAAACAAGGTGATTTTTGAAGACCGCTCCCACTCTCTATCTGTTGTGGTTCATAGGATTATGAACTCTTTCTCCTGGTAGTCTGCTACCCAAAAATTCTTCCCTAACAGAGTTTGTGAGATAACACAGGTTGAGGGCCTCAGATTGGCTTGCTTTGATGGTGCAGCCCTGTCAAATGGTAATTGTTGAGGAGTGGGTGGATTTTTCAAGACTCATTCATCGAGGATTACTAAATGGTTCATAAATTGTGGAGCTGGAACAAATACAAAGGCAGAGCTCATGGGATTATGGGCGAAACTCACCTTGGCATCACTCTGGTCGATAACAAATTTACAAGTGTTGGGCGATTCGAAAGTGATTATAGAATGGATAAATCTTAAGGGTAACCTCCATTCGGCAAATCTTGAATGCTGGAAACAAAAAACTAAGGATTTGGAAAAAACTTTTAATGATATCAGATTCCAGCATATATATAGGGAACATAATAAGGAGGTTGATTCTCTTTCAAAGAGAGTGCTCAAATAAATTGAAGGTAGGCTGTCGGTTTATCACTGTGAAAATGGGGAAGAAATTCCCATTATGTTCCTAAATATTTTCAAAATTTGAGAAGGACGAGATCAATTGGAGCAAATTACTTTTTCCTTTGCTCAAAATTTTCTTCCGTTTCCAGGCACATAGATACAGTACTTGTTCTTCAGTTTTATTGAGCGTTTGGACTTTGTATCCAGAACTAGTTATACTCTTCCTTTTGGGCAATTTTAAGCTCGCTTAGGATCTACTTTGTGATTGTAAAAGAATTTATATTGTATATAAATTTGTGATATTTTTCTTTTGGAAAAAAAAAAAATTACCCATGTAAAACTAATTTTACTTATGTAAGACTAATTTTACCCACGTAAAATGATAACTAAAGTAAAATCGATTTTTTTTCATGTAAAATAAAAACCGAGGGTAATTTTGGGGAAAACCATGGGCAATTTGTAAAAACCATGTGCAATCAAAGCCATATGGTTTTGCAAAACTAAGCGGAAATTACACATTAAAATAAATAAATAAATAAAATTAGAAATAAAATAAAACTATACAAATTATACATAAAAACTAGGAAAATGAGGCCAAGTTACACGAGTCAAGGTTCCATGCCAGTCAGGGTTCCACACCTAGGGACCAAAAATAGGAGCAAGGTATACCATGTATATTTCAAGTAACTGGGTGTTGAGTCAGGTAGGTATGTCACATGGAGATCACAAACACTCAAATTTCGATACGACAGATGGTAAGTGGCCATGGGGTAAAAGGATGACATGTCATGAGACACGTTAATGTCTAAAAAACAACTCATATGAAAAAAGGAGACCGATACTAATCAGACACACAATACATGTCAATCCAGTTAAACTAAAAATATCAGGGGGCGGACCTGATAAGATTGCGAGGAGAGAGAATATTATCGGATTAGGTAATAGGTTCCCACATCAGGCCATAATGCATGGGATTGATTATGACAAGTGGTGAGAAAACATTGGGTAGCGATACAACATGGTTCCACATCCAAGAAGCTCGATAGGTCTTTGGGATTGGATTTTCAGGGACAAGGGAGGCCGAACAAGAACTCAATAGATATCAATATGAATAATATCATTCATTTTAGACATCTGGAATATCACAAAAGACTTAACTCGACTGACCTGATGAGATAAACTCGATGATGGGAGCCCGATAGGATTTCGGGCTTCAGACCAATCTTAAGACAATGCACACTAAGTGATTTGAATGAGGATTCATGATAATGTAAATACGATGAGCTCATGGGAGAGGATTGTGAGAGAGGTGGATATGATAGCCTTGCGAGCTTCGTACCTCGGGGAAGCTTTAAGCAAAGGTGAGTCTACTTCGCAATATGGGAGAGCCTAGTAAGGATCAAGGTTTTGGCCTCATTAATGCAATGGTGATAAAAAATAATCCGTCTAAGGTTTGGGAAATACAAGGCTTAGTTCATATTTCTAATTGTTGGATTTAAGTTATAGACAAGATCTACATAGAGATAAGTCTAGGAAAGAGGAAGAAGATCAAGGGATTCCCCACATGTATTTCAAGGCTGGAGAAGTCATGTAAAGGAAGTGACCTTGCGAACCTACTCCTGCAACCATATAAAATATGAGATCAATTGTGTGAGTAAGAAGACACTTGTCATTATACCATAAACATTGCATTCTCTGCCTTCAACAAATTTATGAATGGGTGTTGGGTTTGTTGAAAGATAATCAATCATGATCTCGGATGTTGTATATAAGTGTATTGAAAGCTGCATGTACCAAGTCTCAAATTCATATAAAGGATAAATGATTCAAGATAGGAATTTGAAACTGGAGAGTATGATCAGCATATGAGAGAATAAAGATGAAGACAATATGCACAACAATATTTGATCTAAATGTTAAGGATAAGATCAACAAACTGTAGATAACTTTCTAATAATCATGGGTACCACAATGATGCCAAATTTCTAAAATATATAACCCAATATTTCTAGTACTTGTAATCTAACACACCCTTTTCAAAGAGCCAATTAGTGAAGTAAATTATTTGATTGACTACATACTTCAGATTGAATTTTGTTTAACCATGGGTTTACACTTTCTATATCAAGGAAACATGTACATAATTGTGTTCCTCCTCTCTCTTTTCCCGAAATTTCTTCGTTGCCAACGAGCATCCATATCCCCGACGAAGTTTTCTTGGTACCATACAAGAATATCTTCGCTTTCGTCAAGCATCCATAGCCCTGACGGGTTTACTTGTACTTCCCACACTATTAATAGTGCTTTCAAATTCCTTTTTATTTCAAAATATGCTCACCCTTTTATATTTATATATAGATATGCATATGCAAATAGGGTGTGAAAGCAGGGTGATACAAGAGTTTCTTTGATTTTTTTAGTAGATGCTATGCATTTTATTTTAACCCACAGGTCTCCCCAAAACCATCATAGTGTTGGCCATATCATCAATAAGAAGTGGATGGAGCTCAAAGAAAAAAGTAGATATACACTTTCATATACTTAAGATTATCATGATATGCTCAATAAGAACATGTGTTCCACCACAATTGTTGTTCCATATCCACGACTAAGAACTTAATGAATGTTCATTCAAATAGAGCATCTCATGCATCTCATGACTTGTAAAAATTTCTTCAGGGTGACTAGAATTGGACCCGCCCTTCACTCAAATTTAAAGAGTAATTATTAAGGAAAACTAAGAAGTCAAATCAACTCAGGGAACATACCAACATTCAAATTAAAAGATAAAAGCAATCTATACAAGAAGAAATCAAGTACTAAACATGAAAAATAAAATTGAATTGAGAGAAGCTGGAAAATGAAAATGGCAGTCATAAAAATAAAATGAAACCAGTTGGAAAATAAGAAAAAAACCCAACAACAAGGAATAAATCTCAGGAAACAATAGAGTATGAATGATATGCATGAACAATATCATTATTCAAGCTCCAATAATTAGAATAAGGGGAAAATATTTGTTAAATAAACTATTCACAAAAGCTAAGGCCCAACAAGAAATATTTCAAGACTAAGACATAACCTGGAAATCAAAATTAGCAAGACTCTGATGAGTAGTGATCAAGAAAATTGATATTCAACCAAGCTTTTGTTCCAACATATTTGAGATTTTCTAGTGACAAAAATTCATATTGTTGAAATTTCCAAAAGAATGGATAAATTGAGGAATTCAAATTTTTGAAATTATGATCATGGATAAGATCTTAGCGAAATAAGATTTTGAAGATACTGGATTTTCAAACTAAAAAAATTCATTTCTATTTTTCACCAAGATATGCATTGCCATTTTAATTATTGATCTAGATCACCCAATGATTGTATCATTCAACCCTGATGGTATACATATATGAACCCATTGCCATGGTAAAACAATTAAGCAAAGAAGGATCGAAGTAAAATTATGTACAAATTAAAATAAATAAAATGACTCTACTAAACTAAAAGAAAAATCAAAAGAACACTTTGTTAGTCATTACCGGAAGAATTAATCATGAAAGATAGGCTTTTAATATCGACAACATAATATAACTCATGATGGAAATACTCAAAGAATCATTTTTGGTGAAGACTCAGAAGTAACCAAAAATACAAATTAGGTAATATGTGTCAACCATTCGAAATAATCCCAATAGAAACATTCCCATGGTAAAAATATGAAAGGAAAAACAAGCAAGATTACGAGAATTGATAATATAGTGAAAACATTTGCAACACAACCTTCTAATCCAATTGCTATTTAGTGAAACAAGAAAAATATTTTGAGAACTTAGTAAAATGGGTTAATGGATAATTTTAGTCAAAACAAATTTTTAAAAATTCAATTACATGAAACATTCCACAAAACCATAAACTCTCAAGATTTCTTGACATGAGCAAGTCCTTTGCACACTTGAAAATAATGAATTTTTCAACAATAGAAATTTCATTTGATATTCCTCACCAAAACATCAATTTTTCTTTACTATAAAAGATATTATTAATCTCAAAGATTCAAATGATTCAATATGATGAAGAAAAGAGGATATATTACAGTTATGAAGGTCATCAAAAGTAATCTTGAAAATGACTCCAAATATCAACTAGATCATAAACCAACATGGGAATACATGAATGAGACTATATTTGTGATCAGTTGTTGAGTTAGTGATAATATTGGTTGATTAATTAAAAATGTTGCAAAGGAATCTGAGCAACCAAGTTTAGATTAACACTTCCCTAAGTTGATTTCATTTTAAGAGAAATATCTTGATTTGTTTGTCACACAAGCCATTTCCCAACCTACATAACAAAGAGAATGTTATGATCAACTATTTGATATTTTGAGAAAACTCTTCCTCTAAATGACCAACTTATTAAAATAAAATTAGACTAAACTAAAAATAAAGACCAATATTAAAACTAATCTTAAGAAAATCATGCTAATCTACTCTAAACTTGAGCTATATTGGTTGTCATAAAACTCATGTAAAAGCATAACATCAGTGAAGTCATTCATGTATTCATATTCCATTCATTTAGACAAATATCACAGCCTTCTTCCTGAGAAATAATCATTGTGTTATTTCCCGCAATATTCCCTTCAACACAAGACTCATTGTCATTGATTGTTGAAAGATCTGAATTCCTAGAGACATAATCTTGTTCATGAAATCAAAATAACAATTAGAACCATAAAACTCTAATTCCATCCACGATTTAAAAATACCTTTCCATCACCATTCTTTGTCATGCTTACAAGATAAATAAAATCCAATTCAAAATATCATCCTTGCAAGCCAAGGAATTTATTTCCTCTTTTCATTAATGATAATTATGTGAAACCTTTGTATGACTATATTGAAACTTATGAGAGACAAGAGGAAATCACGATAGAAACTGGAGCCATTGAGGCACTCTGGTAAGGTACAAATAATCTCATATAACAAATAATATGTATTGATTCCCCCCATCATAAATGAAATATATAATAACAATCATAATTGAATTGAATGACCAAAACTTGATTTCTAATGAATTGAAGTTGATGTTTTACATGATGGGAAAAACCATGAAATTGATATCCTGAAGTTCCCAAGAGTGTTCCAAGCTCAGAAACTATACATTTCACTTCCTTGAGCTTACATATCTCATAGAAAATTGAAAAAATGGCATGTCTATGAGTATGCAACATGTATCTCTACTAGATAGGTTTCCCTTCCAAAAGAACCTAACATATAATCCAGAAAACAAAATCAACAAGCTCATGAGCAAGAGAGATCAAATAAAAGATATTCCAGCATTACCTAAACATGCTTATCTTTCCAAGTTGTGAATAAACTGAGTTTTGGTTCAAAGAATGTTGAAGAGTGTGAAGACCAATAGATTGATGAGTTACAACCCATAAGAAATTCACATATGTAAACTTATTGCTATGGCTAAAAATGTTGAAATCTTGAAATTTGGAATCTTAGAAGTTGCATTGACATTTTCCACCAAGTTATTTATAACCCCCAAGAATTTGAATGATTTCAACATGATGAGGTAAGAAGAAAGTACTCAACCATGATAAATATCAGATTAGTCAAGAATGTAACCAAAATGACTGACTCAAGATCAATAATTATGAAAAATGTTTTCCAAGAAAAGACCATGTATGAAATCTCCATGATTAATGGGACTAGGATTAAACCTTCAACCTGCTATGAAAATGAAATGATTGATCTCAGAAAAATTTCTGAAATAAATTCCAACAAGAAGATTCATAGAATAGTGTTGTCCATAATGTCAAAACATGCTTCCAGACAATCTGAAAAAATATCTCTTACTATTGCACATGAGAAGAAATTTGGGTTAAGAAAAGTACAAGATTAAAGAAAAACTCATCTTTGAAATACTGACTGAATAGAGCATAAGATGTGTACAGTCAAAGTCCAAAAATTAAAACTAAATGTGTTGAAAAAAAATAACTCAAAAGAAAAATCAGTCAAGCTCACTATGCTAAGAAAAGTCTATATAGAAAATCATGTTTGTTGAAAGTAACCAAAGAAAATAGTCAATGGGTAAGAAACCATTTGGATAACTCCAATTCCAAAAATAATCATCAAAATAAATTACAAGGAATTGGAATGGCTTGAATTTCAAATGGGCAGAAATTAGCACTCAAATTTCAATTCACTATGTATGGGACAACAAAATCAAAACTCAAAAGAAATTAAACCAAAAACAATATTCTAATTAGAATAATGTTAGTATGAAGATTGAACACCTTTGAGTGCCCATTTTCATCCCAAGAGGAATTGAATAACATTGTTCATTTAAAATATCCCACTTGTAAGATGAAACATTTCTTGAAAAAATATTTGACATGGTGAACAATGGATAGAATAAATGATATGAAAACTATCCTAACACATAAAAAGTTTTGAGAATGAAAATAAAACAATTTTTCCCATATCAATTTTTTTGTTTATTCGAAGATCCACTCAAGGGAAAAAATTAGCATGCAAGCCTTCTATTTTTTTCCACCTCTACTAAAAAATTCATTTACTGATAAGCCAATAGTAATAAAAAGAAAAGTAAACAAGAAGACTAATTAAATCATAGAAAGCAAAACTAATACTATGCAAAGAAAATAAACTAGCCTATTCTACCCTACTCCTATCCTACGCTACAATGGGCGAAACATAATCAACTAAGTGAAGTCATAATACCAGTGTATCCAACCATGTAATTCCAAGTCTACAAACACATGTTCATCATAAAAGATTAGTAGTAGAACTTGGAATAAAAATAGACTAAAAATAGGAAAAATTAAAACATGAAAAACTCTTTCCACCATATTAAATATGTGATGGTAATAATTCATGGGAACATTAGTTGAATAATATTCCCCCAACCATGCTTCAATTCTATCAGAAATATACCATGACTAACATAGAATTGATGGAGGGAGTTCACGGGAAAGTAATATACCAAATGAAAACCATGAATAGAATCTGTGTGAAGTGTACTTGGTGAGAGAATCTTTGTGTTGATATGCTTTTTAATCCCTGAAGATAATCCAAGAAAATGAGGGCCTGACATAACCCTCAGCGTAGACCGAAGTGTCTCATTGTCTTGGCAAGCCTCCCTGGGCTCATACTTCAAGCAACCATCAACTTGAGATAAATTAGTGGAATAAAATAATATATATGGACTAGAACCCACCATGGTATAAGGAAAATATTTAAGACAATGGTGGAACCCACTAGTATCAACAATATCAACTAAAGGGTTACTTTAACAAGAAGATTCTCTATTAATACAAAATGAATATGAAATAGAAGAAGACATGGTCTTATATACATTTTCTACAACATTTCCTTCATTCTATGAAGAAGGTTGATAAGGCGTAAAATTAATAATTTCATAGGAAGAGGCCTTATCCTCTATATATTCCATATGCACATTACCACCATCAATTAATTCAAAAGGGGTTGGCCCCATTGAGTTTATTTGAATAGGATTATGGGTGGCTTCCTGCAAGATCAAACAATTTAAGAGATCATGATACAAAAATTAGTACTTAGAAGAATTAAGAGAATGAAAATCCTCTCTTGAATAACAAAGATTTCCAAAAGGTGATTCTTTGAATGGAAACTCCTCTTTCTTAATCACATTGTTGACTGATTGTGAATCGGTTAGCTCCACACTAGAAATGGTTTCAAAATCAACACCTTATTCCTTGACACTATTTTCCTCTTCCAAACAAAAAGTGGGTTGGTGTGTTAAAAGTGTTATGCCTTGTATGTTTATTTCTTCTCCTAGAGTGAATGATCAATGTGTTTTTTTTTCTTCTACACAATATGATAATTTGAAATATCTTTCAAAACATACTCATGGTTAGAAGAGAGGATCAAATGATAAGAATTTTTAGAACAAGAAGGTTCAATAAATGATTCGACAACAATACAAAAACCTTTTTGATATAACTCAGTTAAACTAGGAGAATTTATAACAACAAAACTATCTAAATAAGCATAAATTAATTCCACTTTATCCATGTGTGAGGAAAATTTCATGTTATGTGTGTCTATATTTTCTTCATTAATAGGATGATCAGCATTCATGTTTTTCTCCCTGGCTTCCTCCTCCATTTCTTGTGATGGAAAAGATGAGATAGGATAATGAGAACTTGACATAACCATTGGTGTGACCTGAAGTGTCCCATTATCAGTAGAAAAACCCTCCTCTTGGTCAACTACAAAAAAATAAGAACTCAAATTTACTACCCAAGAGGTTTCCTTTTCATCACAAGGAAAGAAGGGGAGGATGGATTAGTGAGAGGATACATATGCTCCTCTCAAAAAATAATTATCTCTTTGATCTATATCCCTCATATTAAACAAAGATCCAAACATATTGAATCCAATTAAATCATTATTATTTCAAAATTTTCATGTAAATCCAAATCAACATGTAAAGGAACATTAAGACATGACTTATATTCTTCATCTACTAGCTGATATGTTTCATTATTAAGAGAAATTAAATGGAGAAACAAATCATTGACAAAGGGCCTATCATCCAAAGGAAATCTATAGCAAAGATACATAAATCTAATAATAAAATATTCAAGAGATTCACTTTGTTTTTCCTAAGCTCTGATATCTCTACACACAAATAATCATAACCATAATTCTTGAAATCATGCCAAAATTGAGGCATAAACTACTCCCATGTGTGAATAGAAGCAACATGAAAAGTCTTAGACCAACTATTGACCTGACTTGCAAAAGTGAGAGTGAACAACCTACAAATGATACTTTCATGAGAAATATTTTGAGAACAACAAAATTTCCAGAACTAAAAAACATGTTTAGATGCATAGGTTTCACCATCGCCATCAAATTTAAATTGAGACAAGAGGTAAAAAATTATTTCTAGAAATTTTAAGAGTTACAATACCAGAAAAAAACTCCATAAATGGTTATGGGATGGGGCCATTTACAAATTAAAAGAATCAATAAAAATGACTCCACAAGTTCATCTTGTCATCTAACCCTCCTTATAGCTCCATTTCTATTGACGGGTCCAAATGGCCTATCAAGTAGGTAAGGAAGAACACTCTATGGAAGGTCCCAATGAGATCTATTGTCATTTGGGGTAGCATTTTCAACTAGTATGTGGTCTTGGTTACTACTAAGAACTAAAAGAAGAAAAGAGGGAAATACAATAGATTCCCCCCCAAAGAATTCTGATTGATTATAAATATACTCTTAAAACAAACCCAAACTAATCTAATCTAACTACTAAAATATCTTGCGCATGAGCAAAACTAATAGATGAATATAGTTTAAAATGATATTTTTGATAGTATAAATAGTTCATGGAAGCCAATAATATCTTAAAAAATATAATATTGCAGATATTATCACAAATAGTTGCAAATAAGACCTATAACATATCCTTGTACTTAGAAGAGATCACAAAAGCATAAGAATTCCAAATACTAAGCATAAAAATAGTTCATATGATCAACACTCGGAAAAAATTGAATAACAAACACATTAGTGGAGTAATACCAAACGCATTTGACAACAATAATTTCAAAACCCCTTCCACTCTTCATGTATCTAGAAATAAAAGTATTCTTAGTCTATACAACGAGAAAAGTATCCTACTACATTCAACGAGTTCTCTTTTATAAGATAAGAGAGACTCCTTAGTTCTTGTGACTGCTCATTTCATTTCCCTTTGTTTTGTCATTTTACATTTCAAATTTATCTTACCTTTTCATAAATGAATAGATAAGCATTATAAATGGAAGTTGAAGAGACCGTTGAGTAGTTATTTTTGTTTTATTTGTTGTTCATGAGTGATATTTTTAAAAATATCATTACCTCTACTCGTTGGTGTCCTATTTTGTTCTTCGATTTTTTATAGGGACTTCTAGTGTCAGTATTCTAAATAATATCACTCCAAATTCTTCTTCTCTATTTCATCTTTCTAATGTGCTCTTTCAGGTCCGATTTCGACTCTTGTAGCTCCATATATGACTACCTGGACATTGCACAACCCTTTTTCTAATTAAATTCAGGACTCTTTCGTTTTCTGATTTTAATAAGAATTTATAGCATAAACCAGTTAATATTTAATATTCCATCATGTTCTTCTCTCTATTATATTTCTGACGAGCTATCCTAGTCCTGATTTCATCTTCGGGAGCTCAAGATATTTTCATATGAACATTGAACAATGAGTTTTCCATTAAATTTGTGCCCTTCTATTCTTTGCATTTTTGGGGATTTTTTATCATTTGATTGGCCTGAAGTCCTCTTCCAATGCATTCTCTTGCTCGATATCTTTCCAATGAGGTATCTTGGACCTAATTCTAACTCATGTAGATCAAGATATGTTCATTTTAAGTTCGATGCTCAACAACCCTTGATCTACTTGTAGGTGAATCTGGACCATTGATCTTCAACTCGAAAATCATTATACAACATGCATGAGGTAATCAACATTGAATGGTTTATATATTTTTTTATCCCATTTACTTGATTTTTGTAAGAACTTAGAGGAGGCATATGACCTAGGGCTCGTGCTGTAATTTTGTTCAATTACCGTAGTAAAAATAGGAAATAATAGAATTAACTAAAAAAATATGTGTAAAATCAAAATTAATAAATAAAATAATAAAATTACTCCCCAACCCACATGAAATCATCAATTAATAAAATAATAAAACCCAAAATATATCCATAATTAAATATAATAAAAATTCTAAGGTTCATTTCTTATGGCTCAAGCCTNATTAATAAATAAAATAATAAAATTACTCCCCAACCCACATGAAATCATCAATTAATAAAATAATAAAACCCAAAATATATCCATAATTAAATATAATAAAAATTCTAAGGTTCATTTCTTATGGCTCAAGCCTGATAGGCTATCAAAGTCCCATGGTCAGCAAGGTGAAGGAAGATTAAAATGTGATTCTGATGGCCTTGGTTAATTCTCTTCAATGATAGCATTTTGATGGATACATTCCCGATAGCCTAATCGAAGTTCGATTGTCGGGGAGGTCAAACCTAATGAGTGATAAGTGGAGTCTAATGGGATTAAGTTATAATGAGGTAAACTTCTCGATGGCTAGTAATTTCAATGTCCTTGGTTAATTCTCTTCGATGGTAACATTTCTATGGATACATGCCCAATATCCTAATCGGATTTCGATGGTCAGGGAGGTCAAACCTAATGGGTGATAAGTGTAGTCTAAAGGGTGAGCTTCGATGGGATTAATATGGAAGTATTAAAATAATAACGTAAGGTTATTCCAAGGAATTCAGGAGTATGGGAGGAGGGGATTCCGAGAGATAAGGGATATATGTCTTGATGTTAATTCCCAATGGGAATTTACCATGAAGTGAAGACCAAACATTTAGTCAAAGACCAATGGGTGAGGGGGGAAAATGAAAAAATCAAGTTAAAAATTAAATGAAATTAAATAAGAAAAATAACATAGAAATATACAACCTAGGACTTAGGAGAAGAATGGGAAAAAAAAAAAATTAAATGANTTTTACAACCTAGGACTCAGGAGAAGAATGAGAAAAACAAAAATTAAATTAAAATGAAAAATAAATAAAAGATAAGAAATAAGAAAAATAATGATAATGTACATATAAAAACTATACATTAGGGTTTTAGGCAAAATGCACCATGCAAAACAAAAAAATTCCCACGTAAAAATAATTTTACCCATGTAAAATTATTTTCAAAGTAAAATTGTTTTTGTTTTCATGTAAAATAAATACCAAGGGTAATTTGTGGGAAAACCATGGTAAACTTTAAAAACTATGTGGAATCAAAACCATGGGAAAATTACAAATGAAAATAAATAAATACATAATAATAAATAAAAATAAACAAAAATTAGAAATAAAATAAAACTATACAAATTATATACAAAAGCTAGGAAAATGAGGCCAAGTTACACATGAGTTAGGGTTCCACGCCATTCAAGGTTTCACACCTAGGGACCAAAAAGAGGAGCAAGGTGTACAATGTATTTCAAGTAACCGTGTGTCGAGTTGGTAGGTATGTCGTATGGAGATCATGAACGCTCAAATTCAGATACGACAGATAACAAGTGACTAGGGGTAAAAAGATGACACATCATGCGATATATTAACATCACAAAGAGCGACTCATATGATAAAATGAGATCGATACTAGTCGGGCACATGATACATGTCAATCCAGTTAAGATAAAAATATCAAGGGGCAGACCCGATAAGATTGCAAGAAGATGAAATACGATCAAATCAGGGAATAGGTTCCCACGTCAAGACATGATGCATCAGATTGATTACGACAAGCAGTGAGCAAGCATTGGGTGATGATATGACATGGTTACACATCCAAGAAGTTCGATAGGTATTTAGGCTTGGGTTTTTGGAGAGAGGGGAGGTCGAAATAAAACCCGATAGAGATCAATCTGAAGAAGTTCACATCTTTTAAACCTTGGGAATATCACAAGAGACTTCACTCGGGCGACCCGATGAGACAAACTCGATGAAGGGAGCCTGATAGGATTTTGACCTTAAGGATTTGAACCAGTCTTAAGACAATGCACACTCAACACTCCAAACATGTATTCCTGATAAAGTAAATCCGATGAGCTTGTGGGATAGGACTATGTGAGAGGTGGATTGGATAGCCTTGTGAGATTTGGACCTCAAGGAAAATTTAAGAAAAGGTGAATCTACTTCCTTATTAGGGAGAGCCTGGTAAGTATCAAGGTTCCATCCTCATCAATGCAATGGTGATTAAAAATCAATCTGGTTGAGGATTGGGAAATACAAGGCTTAGTTCATAATGATAACTATGGGATTCAAATGAGAGACAAGATTTGTATAGAGAGAATTCTAGGCAAGAGGAAGAAGATCAAGGGATTTCCCACCTGCATTTCAAGGTTGGAATGGTCATGTAAAGGAAGTTATCTTTCAAACTTTCTCTTGGAACCAAAAAAACGATGATATCAATTATGCGAATAAGAAGACACTTTCCATTATACCATAAACATCACATTCTACCCCTTCAACAAATTTCTCAATGAGTGTTGGATTTGTTCAAAGATAATCATTCATGATCTCAGATGTTTTAGATAAGTGTCCTAAAAGTTTCAAGTATCGGGTCTCAAATTCATAGAAAGGATTAATGATTCAAGCTAGGTGTTCAAAACTGAAGAGTATGATCAACATATGAGAGCATAAATTTGAATACATTAGGCACAACATGCAAGCAAGAGGATGCATAATGCAGATGTGTTCTTCATTTAAGCTATCCATTCAGAACCCAAAGGGGTTGGATCTAATGTTGGAAAGCGAGGAGTTTTTCACCATTGGGCAAGGTTCAATTCTTGTGAGGGCCTTACCTAGAGCCATGGGGGCAACTTGAGGTAGCGGTCAAATGTGTGGTTGCACCCAGAGATACTATATTGAATGGTATTGTGACCCATGCACACATAAGTGGATCAAAGACCACCACCATGCCCTTCAAATTGATCCCAAAGGGGTTGGATCCAATGGTGAAAAGTGAGGAGTTTTTCATTGTCGGGAAAGGTTCAATTCTCGTGAGGGCCTAAACTGGAGCCATGGAGGCACCTTGAGGTAGTGGTCGAACATGTGGTGTCACCCATAGATATTATAATAAAAATGATATCGTGACCTGTGCACACATAAGTGGATCAAATCCCACCCCCATGTCCTTCAATTTTAATCCTGGATGCAGGTGTCACCCCCGTCCACTTGGCGGGAACCTCGAGACCCCTCAGCACATGAACCAATTCCTTGGTGCACTTCACCTCACCCCCCCTCATGTGAATTAAACGCCCTCCCGTCTCGAGATGTCACTCCATTACTCTGCCAATGACTCTTGCTCCACACCTGCATGGCTCCAGTATACCGCACCAATCCACGTGCATGCAAAGGATGGTAGCATTGGAGGCTATCGATTTGACCCCCCCTCCACATGGCTCTTATCACTCCAATATCCTCAACCCTTCCTATCATTCCTCCACTATTTCTTGCAAGCATTGGTTCTTTATTCTTTGCAGGTGGGAGCTCTATGTGCTCTGCAAAAGGTGGTGGCTCTCCCCCCTCATAGTGCCCTACAAGAACAATCTCTTACTCATGCCTCCCCGTAAGAATGCCACCCCCACCTCGAGGAAAAGTGGTTGCAGTGGGTGTGCATCCACAACTCCTCCGCCACCCGTCATGGCCAACTAGGATGGCTTCGACCACTCTGTACCCAAATCTCTTCGACAACTCCTAGACGATTGGGAAGAAGAATTTTTAGGCTCTCTCCCAACCTCCTGATGCACCTCTAGACACTGTTGCAACTACTGAGTGGTAAAAAACTTGATCGCCCGCACCCTCCTCAACCTCATTGGTGTCTTCATTCAGAGCCCTCCTAGTTCGCCTCTCTCACCCCACTTCCCCATCACTTTCCCTTCTCTTTCAACTCCTCCCTCCCCCGACACCTGTCCTTTTTCTACTATGGCCCACCCTAGCCACTCAACTCCTCAGGAGAATTTCGGCAAACCAACCGCTGAGACTACTCCAGACACACATAGTTCGTTGATGGCTCCCTTTATCAAGAGCGCAGGCCTCCCAGTCAAGGAACCAAGGTCAGAGAGCTCCACCTCCTCCAACGAAAATGACAATGACTTCAATGGATGCCCCATTGTAGAAGAGATTCCTCTAAATGACCTTCCAACCATGACCAACAAGGATACATGATTCCCAGGCTTATGTTGTTTTTTCAGTTTTTTTCAATCATGTTTTTTAAGTTTTTTGGTTTTATGAAAGTAATCAAACAGACAATCACTCTCATTATTTTTGTAAGCCCGGTTTCCCTCCAAAAGGAATGCATGGTGATCATTTATTTTCCCAACCTATTTTCCTAATAAGGGCAGACCTCAGTTTTGTCCATTCATAGGGATAAACACCACAACTTTCTGATTGTATTTTTACTATATTTTTAATAGAATAGTTCCATAATTCACAAAAAAAAAATTATCCATTCAGAAAATCCTCAAGAACAAAACTTCTCAAAGGAAATCATCAATAAATACCAAATCCCCAACTGCCTCAAGGTAAGCTCAAGCAGTAGAGGATTAGGCATTAGAGTTCAAATTTTAGTAGGGGGGGCCTTTCCTTTTACTTGTAAAAGCGAAAGTAAAGGGGGGTTGTTGCGGCCACAACATTGCAGGAGCTTTATTCTTATGAGAAAATCATGTTATCTTTTTCAAATCTACACTAGGGGAAGGTACCAACAATTGCACAAATTTGAATGCTTTATGGACACTATTGAGAATAGTTGTGGCGAAAGGAATTGCTCAAATCCATATTTTGGGAGACTCTAAGTAAGTCATTGATTGGAGTAATGGTAAAACAATTACAAAATATGTTTTTGATTCCAATTATGGAAATAATTAGATATCTGAAAGATAAATCCACAAAAACACTTTTTCCAACGTATTTATATGGAACTAAATACAAAGATAAATGAATTCTCAAAACAAGATCTTATTCTACAATATGGCCTTTTTAGATTTGAAGAGGAGGGAAGTACTATGCTCTCAATGATTGAAATATCAATTTATGTTTATCCTCTAGGATTGAGGGGATCAACTATTTAAAATGGTTGAAAAGGAATGAAGAAACCATTTTATATGTATTTTCTATTTTTATTGTTATATGCAAAAATGCTAAGAGACAATTAATTTTTTACTTCCGAAAAAGCATGAGAAGAAATTATAAATGGAAGAATGCCATATCATAACGATGATGGAAGATTTTTGCTTATTGTTTTTTTCAAAAAATGAGGATAAAAAATAGTCTTCCTCAAAGTGCACACACAGAGACAAACACTATGCATACTTTGATTTCTGCTTGAAATAAGAAATATACATTGTGTTTCCTAAAATACACACTTTGCAAAATTGAAAATAATAATCTTGTAATACAAACTCTAATCATACTTTATAAGCCCAATTTTTAAGCTTAAAAAATATCACTATATACACAAAACTAAACCAGTGTCGAATCCTCGTGCCTCATCAAACCCTAAAGTTTAACAATAAAATAACTATTTCATTTTAGTATTGTACAAGTCATTTGAATTGGATTAGTAATTGCATAACACATATTGGATAAAGGCCATAGTGTACCAAAAATATTGGAGTGTATTAACCAAGATTGATAGGCTCGATTCGATAATAGCTCTACATGATGTGTCCTTTACTTTTTGTCAAATAATACTAGCTCTTTTACATAAAGAATTTCCTGAATAACCTTTGAAATTGGCATCCATAATTCATTATTTAAACATCCAAAATATGAATAACATTCAAATACAAAAATCTCGCACAATACAAAGTATGAAAAGAGGTTCAAATGAATTTATCTCATATAATATTAGAGAAAAGTTATCTAGTCCATAAACTTCATTGAAATAAAAATTACTCCACCACATAGAATAATTGTTAACAAATTTCAAAATCAAGAGGGATGAAGAGTAATCAACCATAAATATAAAATACTAAAATCCTCCTCTGAATGCATGTAGCATAGCATATAGATGTGGTTTCTCTATAATATATTCATGTTGATCCAACAATATTTGATGGAAATTCTTCAATTACAACATTAGAGAATATGTGGGTGTCCTGCAACATTCTATCATCATTATCACTATTCTTACAAAGTTGATTGTCACTCTCTTTCTACCAAATTGTCCATTACAACCAAATTATATGATGGAATTAGTTTTCTAGCTGCGTTGGAGGTAGTTTCTAGTTGCATTGGTAAGTCATGGTTAATAACAAGAAAAACTCTTCATTTGTCATCAATGAATCTAATCCCTTTGGGCATAAAATTATGTTTGTAACCATAATGGTTAGTGTCTGATCTTAAGGATGACAAGATTGACGCTCAAGAACATTTTAATTCAACTATGGTAAAATTCCTAAACAAAATGTTGCATTGTTTCATGTTCCTAAATGCACTTGTTGGATGACATCAAAACCTTTGTAAAAGGAACAATCCCCTTATGATGGATAATATAATATTTCTTAAATAGTATAAATCCAATGTTAGTAGAGGTCAAATAATGATCCAAACCTTGGCCTAAGGTATTGATGTACAATTTGATTACTGATAACAAAATTATTTTTGTTGAAGTTAAGGCACCTAATATGGGTCTTGTCTTCCAAATATGAATGCCCAAGTAATAAAAAAAATTATAATGAGGAAATTCAGTGGTGTTCGAGGGTTTATACATACAAATAGAGTGGAACATAATGTTTGTCAGTAACAGATTCAGACCCCCTTTTCTACCATGGCCAACCAAGCCGACATAGCCCGATTTCTCCATGGTTTGTGTTAGAGGACACTAGAAAACCCATAAAAAAGTACTTTGAAGATTTAATTTTGTAAAATTAGAAACGATAACCTCGTTTGAACAGGATAATGATCAAAACTAAATTACAATGAATCTAGGAGAAACATGTGGATTTTGTCACGAGTTGAGATCTGATTCAATGAATTGGATTTATTCCTAGCCATTATCACCATGTGCCTTTTTCCACCCTCTTCCATGTTGAACACATGTTGTAGTCTAGGGGAAAGTAGGAAGAGTTACCAGTAGTCCTTACATAATAAGCATAGAAGATACACACATACAGATATAGGAAAAGACATACATAACCAGTGAGACTCGAGAGCCAAAAGATCTGTATTTATTAAAGGATATAACAATGTAGTACAATGTATACAATCTCTCACACAGAGCTATCAAAGTCTCTATGTGCTTGTCTATTCATATTCCTATATGTCTAGTTACCAGGCATTTGTAACCACTTAACTACCTCAGTAGGTCGGTTAGCAGATACTTCGACCGACTTACATTTCTGACTACCACAATCAACCGATTATTTCTAATTGAGTGGCAGGTCTAGTTGACAAATTCGACTATCCCCTACAACATCTTCCCCCACCTGAATTCCTTGTTCGTCCCGAGCAATAGGGGAGTGTAAAAATCAACTTTTGCAAAACTTGATGACAATATTGAGAAGTAGAAGATGGAAAGAAGAAGAAAAATTGAAGTAGAAGGGGATAAAATTTCCACATGCATGACCAACTCAAGGTGCTACATCCGACCTCTCTGCTTCTCCTAGAATTCCGCCACTGGTTGATTCAACTACATTTTCCTTTTCAATTCCAGTGTTGAATCTGGAGGGGGTCTGCATGATACTGGGGGATGAATGATTCAATTGATGTACAAAGTCACACCATGTGTTGATTTCTTTTTATGCTTCTAAGATTAATAGTTTCATTTGGGCGAGCATGTCGGCTTTTTCTACTATCCTTGTTGTCTGAACTAAGGCTGACTCTGGATCGAGTTGTTGCTCAGTATCCTACAAATTAACTTTGAGCTGAGTGAGATGACTAACTACTTGATTGGTTTCTAATTGTTATTTTTTCCCCTCCATCTGCTATTCATGCTCTTGTTGTGAAAGTTGTAGCTCTACTGCCTTTTTCCTTCATTAGTTGCACTGTGAGGGCTTCTTTGATTTTTTTGTCGATGGTCAAATTTTGTGTTCTTTATACACTATCAACTTCATCTCTTTGTATCCTATATTTGTTGAAGGCATATGAAAAGTGAGTTGGTCAGTCGCTTACCACAAAGTGTAGCAATACAACTTGTTTAGCAATTTTATCCAAGTTTTTTTTGAATCCTTTAAGGTTATTATGTTTTTCTTCTAGGGTTGTGGTTATCTATTCTTGAGTCTTTTGAATCTCTTTGGATGTTAGGATTATTTGTTGTTTTGCCTCCTCTTTTTCTTTTTGAAGTCTTGTTGCATGTTGTTGGTGTCCTGTACTAATTTTGATTACCCTTACAATCAATTCTTTAAACCCTTCTAAACAGTTTTGTATCTCTAGAATCTGCTTTGTCCCCTCATGTTACCTAACTTCTTCTATGCATTCCTGTAACATTTTCCTTTGATATTATTTTAAGTTCTCTACCCGACTTCCTTCTTTAATCAGTTTTTTCCACCTCCTCACTAATTCTCTTGAAATGATTTCATGTAATTCGAAGAGGTATTGGTCAGAAATAATGGTCGGGTCGATTGTGGCCTCGAAAGTGGAACCGGATGGGATGGATGGTCGATACATTCTAAACTTGATATTTGATGACTTATTCTTATTTATTTTTTGTCCAGACTTTGTTGACTGTCCATCCTTGTCCTGGGATGATATTGTATGATGTGTGGATGGGATGCTCTTATGTTGTACTGAAGGCTGATTTTGAGGAAGCGAGGTGTTCTACTAGGTCGTTTCCTCTCTTTTTTGCTTCGTTTTCAGGGCCTATAGGGTGAATCTCGGGAGATTTTACCTCATTCCATTGATTTTCTATATTCTATGTCAGTATGCCCAATATTTCGTTGTCTATCCCTGACTCCTGATTATCATTATGTTAAGGGGTATTGATTTGTTGGCTTTCCCCCACCTCCAGGTTAGATTCTTTTTGGATGGTCCACTTCTCCACAACTACATATGGATGAACACATTGGTATTGTACATAGATGACTAACTTGTGTTATTGCATCGATTCAAGTACTTCAATGACCAATTGTACTGACTCAGCGGGATGAGTCAACTCGATCGGTAACCCATCAACAAATTGTTTCTACTGTGTTGAGACTATCTCAATATCTTCGTCATTCGACTCCATTGGTTGATCAGATGCAGTTGTTTCCGACAACTCATCGATTATAAGTTGTCTCTTCTTTTTATTTTCTCGTCATTCTTATATTACAACTAGTGGTTCGGTCGGAGGTGATTCTCTAGTTAAGTTGATTGTTGTGTCGACCATCTTTTTTTTTCCTGGTGTTATTCACAGCCTTATCTCCCATTGTGACCTGTGTCGGCCTGACGATGGTAGTATTGGCTTCCAAATTTTCTATCTTTTTTTTTATCTTGTCTTGATTTGTCGGATTGTACTCCTTATTTGATTTACTTGTTGCTTTTGTTCCTTGGATTTTTGCATGGCCTCTTTAATCCCAGTCCTACCGACGAACTATAGATTATTTTCATGGTATTAATATCTTGTCGATTTTTCTTTATTTTTTCGACAATCTTGGTTAGAATGCTTGACATTTTTTCTTAGACTTCCAGGTCATCAAAGTTGATGCCTTCATTTCATTGGAAGGTTTCCATCTAGATTTCTTCCGTGTCAATTACTAACTCTTCCTCCACAACAACCTTTTTCCCTTTATAATTTTTGGCCATTTTCTTTCATTTCCCTGGAGATGGGATTGTAGGGTTGTGCACTACAACTTGCAAATATTTGACAAAGGGGGTTATGTACAGCTATGCTTCCCTTTATTCTTCCTTCTCTCCATTAGTTAGAGGAAGTATTTAAGGTACCCCATATTTTTGTGCTTCGGGAGAGATTTCTATCTTCTGATTTATCTGTCTCTCAAGCTCCAAAAATATTTCCTTCTTTGTCGGTTGATAATGCAACTCTTTTGGTTCTGGGGCCGACTCGAATCCACACCATAGCTTCATATAGTCAAGATCAAGCTGAGTGTGGCAAGGTTTTGGTAGTGCCCAATGAACTAATTGCTCGACCCGCCATTTGTGAGAGATTTCTTATAGGCTTCCAACCCATAGTCAAAACATTTATTGGGAAGGAAAAAGACTGGAAGTGCATGTTTGATTGGATGAGAAGATTCTATACTTCTCAACTGTCAGGAATTTATTTACTGTAAATGTTACTTCTCCGACAAGACCAAATTTCTCCATTTCTATCTGAATTAGCAGGGATGGGAATTTTATGGCCTTACCAAATTCTTGGCACTCTTTACAGTTGGTTCTTATTATGTCAGCCAAGTGCTCTGACTGATTGAATCCTTCATCATTCTTATAGACATGGCCTATTGATTCGACCATTGTAATTTTCACATCTTATGCTCGTATTGTTGGTGTGAAGCACAAAGACACAATTACTGCAGTCCAACGTTCTTTTGGGTCAGTGATTTTGTTAATGAGCAACCCCTTAATGTTCTTGGTTGTTTCTGATCCTTTAAAGAAATGCATCCAAACGTTGGTGCCAGATGACTTTGGTACCTTTGTCCCTATCTTTGGAAGGCCAGTAATATGGTGAATGAGTCCCCCTGTTATTGATATGGGATTATCTAGCCATAGATATCCTTGGTGGTACCGACTCACGATGAAATTCATTGCTTCTTCTTTTCATTGTCCCATGTCGGCAACCTGTGGGGCTCCTAGTATGTTTCTAATCCTTTCTTTCTCCAATAATTCCATTTCAGGTTTCCAGCTACTATTCGCAATGGCCCATTCTATAAATTTTTTCCAGTGTTTTCTCTAGTCCGCTTGTTCTAACCTAGAATGTTGGATATTATACATCCATATTTGTAGTAGTCTTGCAGTTGCTCAGTCGAATACTTGTCTTGGTCATGCACCCTCTGGTGAGTTGGCAAATTTTCCTCTCGTCCTTGGCATTTATGAGTCTTGATCGGTGATCTTCGATAATTCAGTTAAGTCTGTAGCTGCGCTCGGCTCTTTTCTTGGTTGTGGGGATGAGAATAGAAATGAGGTAAATTCGTAAGCTTATTCAAATTGTATATCCAGTATCGAAATATTTAGATTGAATGTGTCCAAATATTCTCTTAATTCATGCCCTTCCTTCATAACTAATGGAGATGTGATTAGGTCGAATGATTGGATATCTTGATTTATGATTGGTTGGAATTCCTTCAGGTCCCTATCGATCATTAAATGAAGCATCTTGTGATTGGCTATTGTATATGTTGACGCGAATGATGGTTACATTGGTGGTTGTGCAATGATTATCCTCATTGCCTTGATCATTAATATTTTATGTATTCTCATCTATCCTTCCCTGACAAAAATTGAATGCACCTTATGTATGCTTGTCGACATTTCCTTGGTCAGTATTTTCTTGAGTTCAACCGATGAGATCTCCTCTATTAATGTGCGGTCGATATATGGGTCGTGTGACTTTTGTTATTAACTCGTCGAGTTTTTTGTTGTTGGTGTGATTTAGTGGATGTTCCTAGTGACTTATGTGCGCATCCAGTTTGTTATTCCTTACTCTGTTTGGAAGATATTGATGGTTCTTGTGCTCACTTGATCCCCGCTCACTTGATGTCAATCTGTCTCGATCACTTGATTGTCTTTTCATCAGTAGTTTCCTTAGGTCAGGTGATGGAGTGGTATGTTGATCACGCCTTTGTCTACTTTGTCTCGGGATCAACTAGGACAAAGGATAGGGTGATAGGATTTCACTAGCAGGACTTTAATTGTTTCATTCACAAAGTGTGTTCCCTGGTTGCTAATTAGTGTAAAGGGGCCATCGAACCTTGTGATTATATTCTCGTAGATAAACTTTGTTGCAACCTCTTTGGTACATGATTCAACTGGCTCAACTTCTGCCCACTTACTCACATTTTCTACAGTAGTGATGATATACTTAGCACCAATTATTTTTTCCCTCTATGGAAAGGGCCCAACAAAGTATCTGGCCCATATTTTAAATGCTTGTTTAGGATTTATTGAAATGAGAGGCATTTCATTTTTCCACATAGGTCTCCCAATCCTTTGATAACTATCACATTTTCTAGCTTGATCCCGACAGTCCTTATGTAGAATCAACCACCATAGGCTGTCGTGTCGACCTGGAAGTGACCCCAAGCTAGTCTTGCATGAGACTTGTCAATGAATTATTCCCTTTAATATTTAGGAAGGCATCTCCTTAGGACGTCATCGGTTCCCATTTTGTATAAATACCCATTTATGATTGTAAATGGTGAAACTTTTAAGGATAGTACTTTCTTTTTGTTTGTCGAAAGATCTTATGGACCCTTTCCTTCTTTTAATAAATTTGCTATATCTTTTAAATCCTTAGGGGTAGCTTATATTCATAATAAGTGTGCATCTGGGAGGTCGTCATCAATGCCTATCGTATCTTTTCCAGTTTCAAGTCGTGATAGGTGGTCGGGTCAGACGTTCTGTTTTATAGGTCATATGATTACGTCAAACTCAAACTCCTGAAATAAGAGTAACCAACGACAAATATTTCCTTGGTGGATTGGTTTATTAACCAAATATTTCAATGCTTGATGGTTTGTAAAAACTGTGAATGGATTGGAAAGTAAGTAATGACGAAACTTTTGTAGAGTAAATATCATTGATAAGGCTTCTCTTTCCATGGTCGAATAATTTTTTTCTGATTTGTTCAATTTCCGACTTGCGTATGTGTTTGGATGATATATTTTTCCATTGTATGGATGTGTTAGGACCGACCCAATAATGAAATTGGAAGCATCGACATGTACTTGAAACTTTCTCTACCAATCAGGATATTTTAGTATTGGAGCTTCAACCAATTTATTCTTCAGGAATTCGAAGGATTCCTGGCAATCCTGGCTCCATATAAACTGAATTTCCTTTTGTAGAAGTTCATCCATTGGAAATGTGATGTCTGAATAGTGGTGTATAAACTTTCTTTAGTATCCATTGTTCCCCAGGAAGATTGTTATTCGTTTTTGGTTCACAAGCGACTTTAAGTCGAGAATAATTTTATTCTTCACCATGTCGACCTTTACTTCGTCTTTACATACCACATGTCCTGACAGGATTCCAAATATGCATTTCTTGATGTTTAACGATAGTTGGATTTTCCTACATTGTTATAGAATAAGACTAATCCATTGTATATGATTCTTAAATAGGTTGTATATTGTCCAGTTGTCAAAGTAGACAACCATATATATATATATATATATATATATATTCTTGAAATGCTTTAACAACTATTCTCAAGAAGACTGTTGGTGCATTCTTCAGTCCAAATGGCATGAATCTGTAGGCGAAAGATATGAATTTTGAGAAAAATGTTGTCTTTGGCTGATCTTATTTTCCTATCGACACCTGATTATAAATTGAGAATCCATCGGTAAATGAGTATCATTTGTGGCCAATGACTTCATTAATGATTTCATCAGTGAAGGGGGTAGGGAAAATATCTGTCGTGATAAATTTATTGAGTCCCCTGAAATCGATAAAAATTATTTGCCTCTTGCGATCATGTTTATTTGGTTGCACCACCATGGGGCTTGCTATAATATCCCCAAGGATGAGCCCTGTAGTAATCATGTTTATGAATTGTAAATCATGTTTTGTAGGCTGGTGAGCCAAGTATTGATAAGTTGGTTTTCTTGTGTGTTTATTAGGCCAGAGAGCCTAAGTGTTAAGGCCAGGATGCCTGTTTTTGTATATGTATTATGCAGAACATTAATAAAAATATAAAAATTGCTACGTACAGACCGACCATGAAGAAAGAGTGATGAGGAACTAAGCTTCCACATAGTGGGTAAGGTAAAAGGGGATGAAAGGTTGAAAAGAGAGGCTAAGTGTTGAGCCTAGAGGCTAAGCTTGGGGGCTTAAGTCCTTGGGAATAATAATTTATTATTATTCCAAAATCTATGTGAAAAAACATGTTTTTATCCTAAGTTCCTGGAAGGGGAAATGTATGAAAAAGGGAACACAGGCTAATGGAGTTCATGCAACCTCATGGGCGACATGTGTCGGCCCTGACACAAGAAATTTAACCCAAAGATTGAGCCATGAGGGGTTTCATCCTCCATTCTACTATGAGTTGTCTGAACCATGAGAGTCTAGGGGGTCCTTCGTTGTTGCTTCCGTGCTACCAGTTTCTGGATCCTCTATCTGAAAACTGTTTGCCTCTGCTTTGGAACCTCTATTGTTTTACTCTCATGCAACTCTGAGAACCAAAAACCATTTGAATTGTTTTGTGTATTCTATGGAACCCAACACCGGGGAAATCGCCTAAGCATGTTGTGTCTAGCGTCTGGTCGTTGCCATTTTTGGACCTATGCCCATCAGTTGTTGTGACTGTCCTCCCTATGTGAATGAGTGTTGAATATTGATTGTTGTCCTCACCTGGATAAAGCTGAGTTGAGGAGGGGGTTGAAGAACAAGGTTGTCAGGCCTGTGGTAGAAGAAGAAGGTTGTCGGACCTATGAGCCACTCTCTTCGGGTGAGAGAGTATGCTAGGAAGGAGTTTTATTTCAGAGAGAGTCCAAAACCAGCTACGGAGCTCTGAGAATTACTGATTTGACCTGTTTTCGAGACCCAGAGAGGGAGGTGTAGCACCGATGGACTATTCTTGTGAAGGTGTATACTCCCGGGTGGAACAGGCATGTGGGGAATGAGAGTCCATGAGTAGTGGGCGTAAGAAGGCTCTTGGAGAGAATTCTTCCTATTTCACTGTGAGTTTTCCATAACCTCAGCCCAGTCTAGGATTCCCTTGCCCTGAGTAGAACTTGGTCCCAGCTTAAGGGTGACCCACTGCTGAGAGTGATGAGCAACATGGTCTAAGGCTGGGAGGTTCGTCGAAGGTCTGTATGTGGTTGGTGGAAATACTACAGTTTCAAGATAATTATATGCATGTGTTTAATCTCAATTAAAATGCATGTTTGTGATGCTTATATGTTATCATGTATTCTGTTGTGCATATGAGCTATTGTTAATGTCCTTGATGATGTATATTAGCAGTAATCATGTGATTACTTTGTATTGTTTGATTAAATATGTTAATTAGATTTAATATGCATGTTATATATATAATTATGAGAATGTTTCCTTGTGGTAATGTTTCTCGGCAAGTGGATTGGTGTCCGAGGACGTTACAATATGGTGTCAGAGCATGGTTTCAATGCTGAGCCTAGATGGGCCTGATAAGTGGTCTTTAGACCCAAGGTTTCGAGAGGAAATTGTGTCTGGAGGACTAATTTTGAACCTTAGATTGTCTTTGAGTGCCAAGGAGTTAATTGGTCGTGTCATGAAGCTTAGGAGGAATAGCGGTAGAATAAATCTGCAGTCGTAGATCAGTTGTGTAGAGAAGATCTGGACCATCCAATCCACGTCCATACACTTAGGAGAGCGTGCAGAAGAGATCATATCTAGGCCATCAGATTTGAGTGTGTGGACCAACAGTCGTTGGATCCCAGGAACATGCACAAAGTTTAAAACCCTTTGGAGTTGCACAGGAGTGTGGAAATTGTGACACACGGAGCCCTGACATCATCAAAACTATCCATCGGGAGAGATGCGTGGAGAGAGATTAGCCTTTCATTGACTCGTGACTTGAAATGGTCAAAGGGAGAGTCTGCGAGAATTCGCGAAACGCAAATTTTCAATTGGATCACAACCATTGATGAAGGAGAGATCTGGACCGTTAATTGTCCAAGAGGAATCGCGACATTTTGGGGATCCGAAGAATGAAGGTGGGAGGTCTTTCAACCTCGTGACACACAAAATCCTGGTACACGAAATCCCAACGAGATCTGAGTCATCAGATCGTGGGGAAGTTAGGACCGTCATATTAGGAGCTCCAAAATGTCGGCATTTCGGAAGTTCGAACATCGGGAGAATGGGAGGTGTTGATGCACAAACTCCCGAGGCCCAAAATCGTGAAATCTCTATGAGCCAAAGTATTGGGTCAGGCTTACGTCACTAGGATTGATGAGGACACAGGGTATGTGTGCCACGTGCCAGTGGGTCCTGAAGGAAAAAGTAGATGCAGTAGGGTCGTATGGCATCACCCGAGGTAACGTGGACCTTCTTAAGGACACCACGTGTCACCACCTTGGTTGGTGATAGCGGTATTGTGGGCCCGGGGGTGAGAAAGGTCATAAGTTTGGAAGTTGGGAGTTGGAGACAAAAGTGAGTGTGAGAGCCTCCAGGACCAAAACCCCGAAGTTTCGATGAGAGAACCTTGTATATATAGCGCTTGGTCACGACCCTTGGTCGCATGGGGTTGGGGAAACAAAGTTAAATGGCTATGGCCTGAGTGTACTGCAGAGCTGAGTAGAGTTCGAAAAATTCACTTAATCTGAACGTTTTCTTGAATCAAGATGTTTATGAATGTTGTGGGATTTGTTAAGGAATAATGGCCTAACAAATTCTGGTTGTCTGCACGTTGTGTTTGTAGAAGTTTAACAAGTTCCAGAACCATTTAGAGTTGCCATGAAGTGCAAAGAAATGGAAGAGACTTTGAATGCTTCCAGTTCAGAAAATGAAAGATAAGGAATGGACGTCCACTTGGGAGTGGAAGGATTGAAATCCAATGGGCATGGAGAAGAGATAGATAAGGAAGGAAACATGATGAAAATCGTTGAAAAATTGTAGAAAGATGCCCAAACTCATCGAGCAGATAGAAAAAAGCTTAGAAAAGATCAGGAAAAACAAGGTGAATTTAACATAAAGTTGTTAAAGAGTTTGGAGAGAATAGAGAAGAAGTTAGAGAAGGAGAGTGACTCGAGCAGAATAGGGAGTCACCAGACTTCTGAGGGAAGAAGGTCAAGGAGTGTGGGTAGACACCATCATCACTCCCAAGGTCACTCCAAGAGAAGGACAAAAAGTAGTTCAAGCCCATCTCCTACCAAAAAGCGCAAGAGATCTGGAGTGGATGAACTGAACGGAGATATGAACAAGATTAAGCCTCCTACGTTTGATGGAGAACATAATAAGGAGGAAGATGTCGAAACATGGTTTCTTGGCATGAAGAAATATTTCCAACTACAGAAATTTTCCTCTCATGTAGAAGGAAGAATTGCAATGTATCAATTGAAAAGAAAATCATCCATGTGGTGGGATCAGCTTGTGCAGGTGCAACACATTAGAGAGAACGATATCACTTGGAAAGAATTCAAGAGATATTTCAAGAAGAAATACTTGACTAAAAGATACTATGACAAAAAGATGAAGGAGTTCTTTGAACTCAAGCTAGGCAGCATGACCATTGATGAGTATGAACGTAGGTTCCTGGAATTGCTAAAGTATGTTCCATTCATCAAACATGAGACTATCAAGATTCAAAGGTATCTAAGTGGATTGACACCTTCCATTGGGGACAAGATTCAGTATGATGACCCAAAAACCATGGAAGAGACGATAAGGAGGGTGAAATGCTTATATGAACAACAAAGAGAAAATCCTAACTTTTGGAAGGCTTGGGATGACCAGAAGAAGTTTAAGAAAGAGCAGAGGCAGAAGGGAAACAAACCTCCCTTTTTCAGAAATAGTCCTCAAGGACAGTCAATGTTTAGAGAGTCGAGAAT
Organism: Picea sitchensis; assembly: GCA_010110895.2. NCBI lineage: Eukaryota > Viridiplantae > Streptophyta > Pinopsida > Pinales > Pinaceae > Picea > Picea sitchensis. Next base: position 128,075 of record SNQJ01S0003642.1, read on the forward strand.
GGATGAAATAGGGGAACAAATGCCAAGACAGATGCCCATTCAGTGTTGGGGTTGTCAGGGAAACCATAAGTATAGAGATTTTCCCCACAAAAATGGCAAAGTGAGAGTTGTCCATAATGTTCAGCAAGCTAAAACAGTGGAGGACATGGGCAGTAGAATACCAAGGCTCTATGTGGCCCTGGACAACAAGCAAGTTGAATTTCAATCGCACATGATTGAAGTAGAAGGTATGATCAACAACCATGCCTTTACTAGTTTAATTGATTCAGGGGCTAGCCATAGTTATATAGATCCTAGAGTGGTAGAAAGTTTTCATTTATCGAGAAGCAAACATGAAAAGTCTTGGTTAGTGTTGGTTAGTGCATCTAGCTACAGGAACCAAGAGGAAAGTCATTGAGTTGATTAAGTCCTGTCCTATGGGCATGAATGGATTGAGCACGAAGGATGAATTGAACATTATGTCTTTAGGCTCTTATGACTGTTTAATTGGGATGGACTAGTTGGACCAGAACCATGCCATCCTGGACTGTCGTAACAAGGAATTCACTTGCCTGGATGAGGAAGGGAATTGGAAATCAGTCCAAGGAATTCCCAGAGTTGTTGCTATCAGAAAAATCTCAGCAATGCAGTTGAAGAAGTGCTACAGAAAATTCTGTCAATTATTTGTAGCCCATGTGGAGGAAACACCTAAGGATAAGGTGTCAGGTATCGAAGACCATGTGGTACTAAAAGAGTTTGAAGATGTATTTTAGGAGGTGCCTGGACTACCTCCGAAGAGAGATATTGACTTCTCTGTAAATTTGGTGGTTGGAGCAGCTCCAGTGTTGAAAGCTCCTTACAGAATGAGTACGTCTGAGCTGAAAGAGTTACAATTGTAGCTTGAAGAGCTTCTAAAGAAGGGGTATATACACCCAAGTGTGTCACCTTGGGGAGCCCCAGTTCTGTTCGTGAAGAAGAAATATGGAACATTGAGATTGTGTATCGATTTCAGATAATTGAACAAAGTGACTGTAAAGAACAAGTATCCGCTGCCGAGGATTGATGACCTCTTCGATCAGTTGAAGGATGCGAAGATATTTTTTAGGATAGATCTCAGGTCAAGATATCACCAGGTAAGGATAAAGCATGAAGACATCAACAAGACCGCCTTTACAACAAGGTATGGTCATTACGAGTTCACAATGGTGCCATTTGGTTTGTCAAATGCACCCGTTGTTTTTATGTGTCTGATGAATGATGTATTCAGGGACTATTTGGACAAGTTTGTCCTAGTCTTCTTGGATGACATTCTGGTGTATTCCAAGTCGGAGGAAGAGCATGAACAACATCTTAGGATGGTGTTGCAGGTGTTAAGAGAGAACCAACNTCAACACCAAGGAACATGACAGAATTCAAATCCTTTATGGGTCTAGATAGCTATTACAAAATATTTATCACAGGATTCTTGAGGATAGCTCACCCTATCACTTCCTTACAAAGGAAGGAGAAGAAGTTTCAGTGGACAGAAGATTGTGAGAAAATATTTCAGCAATTGAAGCAATTGTTAACTAGTTCTCTAATCCTGAGGATTGCAGATCCAAATGAAGACTTTGTGGTGTGCACATATGCATGCAAAGAAGGACTAGGAGGAGTCCATAGTCAGAATGGATTTGTAATTTGTTATGAATCCATAAATTTGAAAGATCATGAAAGGAACTACACAACTCATGATTTGGAGTTAGCGGCCATCATTCATACTCTAAGGAAATGGATACATTACCTCATGGGAAGGAGATTCGAACTGAGAACATACCACAATGGGTTGAAATATTTGTTTGATCAACCAACCTTGAACGCTAGACAGAGTAGGTGGTTGGGGTTTCTCTATGAATATGATTTTGATATCAAGCATATCAAAGGGAAGAAAAACAAAGTGGTTGATGCACTCAGCAGGAGAGTGCAGGAATTACATGCTACAACCATTAGCATGTATCAAACCAATATAAAGGGTAGAGTTTTGGAAGCTGCAAGTGCATACTTGCAGTACAGAGAATTGGTAGCGAAGCTACAACAAGGTAAGACGTTGCAAGGAGTGGAATATTATCAGCTTGGAACTGAGGGAACACTTTTGTACAAGAACACAATTTATGTACCTAATTCCCAAGACATGAAACTTATGATTTTGCGTGAAATCCATAATGTGCCTTATGCAGGGCACCCTAGATATCAGAAAACTGTGGCAGCAGTCAAGAGCCATTACTTTTGGCTAGGTATGAAGAAAGAGACTGATTAATACATCGTTAGATGTATGGAGTTCTAGAAGGTTAAAGCTGAGCACAGGCACCCAGTAGGGTTGTTGCAACCTTTACCCATTCTTGAGTGGAAGTGGGAAGTGGTGACAATGGATTTCATCACAGGATTGCCCAGCATAGGCAAGCATCATGATTCAATCATGCTGGTGGTGGATAAGATTATGAAAGTTGCCCATTTCATTTCGTTAAAGACTACTCACAAGGCAGCAAATGTTGTCAACGTCTTTATGAAGGAGGTGCCACGATTGCACGGAATTCCTAAGACAATTGTGTCTGACAGAGACCCAAAATTCACCTTGAAATTCTGTATTCAAAGGATTCAGAATGAATCTGAACTTCAGTACAGCCTATCATCCTAAGTCTGATGGGCAGATAGAGAGGGTGAATAGAGTAATATAAGACACGTTAAGGATGTATGTGATGGACAAACCATCAAAATGGGAAGACTACCTACACTTGGTAGAATTCGCCTACAACAATGGGTATCAAGCATCATTGAAGATGAGCCCATTTGAAGTACTTTATGGCTGAAAATGAAATACTCCTGTAAGATGGGATAATCCAGCTGACAGGGCAGTAGTTGGGCCAAAATTGCTCAAGGAAATGGAAGAACAAATGTTAAAAATAAAGCAGAATTTGAAAGTTTCCCAAGACAGACAGAAAAGTTGTGCTGATAAAAATAGAACCCACGGGGAGTTTAAAGTGGGTGACCATGTTTTCCTGAAAATGAAAGACAATAGAAGTTCCCCGAAGGTAGGAAACTACACCAAGATGGAAACCAGGTTTTGTGGGCCATTTGAAATCCTAGAAAGGATTGGGCCAGTTGCATATATGCTTGCATTACCTGCATTCATGACTGTACATAATGTGTTTCATGTTTCATTGCTTAAGAAAAATATACTTGATGCTAATCATGTAATTGATTGGAATGTGATTCAGGTGGAGCAAGAAGGTGTCCTGCAAGTGCATCCTATGCACATATTGGACTGGAAAAGCAGACAACTCCGGAATCGAGCCATAGGGCTTGTAAAGGTCCAATGGACCTGATACGGTCCTGAGGACACGACATGGGAGAATGAGTATGCTATGTGGGCATAATACCCGCATATTTTTGAATATTTTGAAAATCTTGTTGATGTTGTGTGAAAGTTGCACTGAGGACAGTGCAAAAATAAGGGGAGGGGATTGTAATATCCCCAAGGACGAGCCCTGTAGTAATCATGTTTATGAATTGTAAATCATGTTTTGTAGGTTGGTGAGCCAAGTATTGATAATCTGGTAAGCTTATGTGTTTATTAGGCCAGAGATCCTAAGTGTTATGGCTAGGATGCCTATTTTTGTATATGTATTATGCAGAACATTAATAAAAATATAAAAATAGTTGCATGCAGACCGACCACGAAGAAAGAGTGATGGGGGACTAAGCTTCCACAGAGTGGGTAAGGGAAAAGGGGCTGAAAGGTTGGAAAGAGAGGCTAAGTGTTGAGCCTAGGGGCTAATCTTGGGGGCTTAAGTCCTTGGGAATAATAATTTATTATTATTCCAAAAGATATGTGACAAAACATGTTTTTATCCTAAGCTCTTGGAAGGGGAAATGCGTGCAAAACGGAACACAGGTTGATGGAGTGCATGCAGCCTCATGGGTGACATGTGTCGGCCCTGACACAGGAAATTTAACTGAAATATTTAGCCATCGAGGGGGTTCGTCCTCCATTCTACTATGAGATGTATTAACCGTGAGAGTTTGGCGAGTCCTCCATTGTTGCGTCTGTGCTGCCAGTTTTTGGATCCTCTGTCTGAAAACTGTTAGCCTCTGCTTTGTAACCTCTGTTGTTTTACAACTCACACAACTCTAAAAACCAAAATCCCTTTGAACTGTTATGTGTTATCTGTGGAAACCGACACCGGGGAAATCGCCTGAGAGTGTTGTGTCTAGCATCTGGTCGTTGCCATTTTTGGACCTATGCCCATCTGTTGTTGCGACTGTCATCCCTGTGTGAATGAGTGTTGAATAGTGGTTGTTGTCCTCGCCTAGATGAAGCTGAGTCGAGGAGGGGGTTGAAGAACCAGGTTGTCAGGCCCGTGGTAAAATAAGCAGGTTGTCAGACCTATGAGCTGCTCTCTCTAGGTGAGAGAGTCTGTTGGGAAGGAGTTTTCTCTCAGAGATATTCCAGCACCAGCTACAGAGCTTTGAGAATTCCTGATCTGACTTGTTGTTGAGACCCAAAGAGGGAGGTGTAGCACTGATGGACTATGCTTGTGAAGGTGTATTCTCTCGGGTGGAATAGGCATTTGGGGAATGAGATTTTGTGAGTAGTGGGAATAAGAAGGCTCCTGGAGAGAATCCTTCCTGTTGCACTGTGATTTTTTCGTAATGTCAGCCCAGTCTAGGATTCCCTTGCCTTGGGTGGAGCTTGGTCCCATCTCGGGGGTGACCCACTCCTGAGAGTGATGAGAAGTGTGGTCTAAGGCTGGGAGGTTTGTGGAAGGTTTGTACATGGTTGGTGGAGCTACTACATTTTCAAGATAAGTATATGCATGTGTTTAATCTCAATTAAAATGAATGTCTATGATTCTTATATGTTATCATGTATTCTGTTGTGCATATGAGTTATTGTTAATGTCCTTGATGATGTATATTAGCAGTAATCATGTGCTTACTCTATATTGTTTGCTTAAATATATTAATTAGATTTAATATGCATGTTATATATATAAGTATGAGAATGTTTTCACATGGTAGTGTTGCCCAGCAAGTGGATTGGTGGTCGGGGACATTACAATTTCCCATTCTTATTTTTCAATTGGGTAAATGATACCTTCATGTAGAATTGCTCTGATCTCTTTTTGAATGATTGGATTATACTTATGGGCTAGCTTGTATGGCCATTTTTTTATTGGTTTTGCTCCTGGAATGAGTTCAATCATCATCTCTCCCATTTCTTCTACAAGTCCTTTCAATTCCTTGTAGTTGCGGGAAAAAACGTCTTGATATCCTTTTAGCAGGTTGACTATGTCATCTATTTGTTTGTTCATCCAATAATCACCTATTCGAACCATTTTTGGGCGATCATCGTTTGATATGTCAAATTATTTTTTTATTTTTTTTGGCCTTGATCTATTCTGGTGATTTTTCTTTGTCAAGATAACGTTCCCCTTCTTTGATTTTTGTGAAAATTTCTGAGAATTCGAGTTATTCCTGATCTTCTTTTTGTTCTGTAGCTATATTAAATACTAATTTCACATGATTATGCAATGTTGGGTGGTCCTTTTTCCACTGAAATCTTTGTCCCGGGAACCTTATATTTTCCATTTCGAGTCTTCTTGTTGTTGAGACTTCCTTATTTTTTGTTAAAACTAGATTGCAATTCGATGTCAATCCTAAATCCATCTTCATCTTCCCTTTTTATTTATGTGCAATGGGTGTTGGATTTTCTAAGAAGTTTATGATTTCTTGTGCTGCATCTTTCAGGTTTTCTTCTTTTGGATTAAATTCAAATTCTTGCACAAACTTTTGTTTAATTTCTTCCCAATTTACCATATGGTTGCAAGCTTCTTCAATATTATCCCATTTATTTGGTATATCATCTAACGTGCTTAGAAACATGTGGGGCCATACCATTTTGTCTCTCTAACATATCCTTCGCCATTCATTTTCACATCATTGGATATGCTCTACTGGGTCATACCCAATATTGAAAATGGAGATATCAGTTGCTTTGGACATATTTTTTATCTAAAACATTCGATGAAGTATGTCGACATAGTCATCCACATTTGTAACCTAGGGGAGTGTGTTTCCCACCATCTTGCAGCTTGGCCTGTGACTGTTTCTACAAGGCTCTTTGTTTTTCCTTGCTCTCCAACAGATTTTGATACTGCTTCGACATGTGTATGTCATTCATTATATTGTAAAGGATTTCTTATTCAGTTGTCGGTTGGTACAAGAGTGGGATTATATCAGATTTTCCTTTCATATACTATTTGTTAGACACACCTACCACACTTCGAGGGGGGGTGAATGAGTGTGGGGCTCTTTTTCCCAAAACTTCCCTCTTGCACAAAACTTATCAATTATCATTCAACATTTATTCATTACCCATTGCTGTCATTTATAACCAGTTAGATGTAGGTACATATCAGCATCATATATCAATAATATATCATCAACAAGTCATCA
>SNQJ01S0003642.1:134555-158436 GCA_010110895.2 Picea sitchensis
GCTCTCCATCAATACTCCAAAAGATATTACCAAGAAGCTCTCCATTGATCCATAATTCTAATAATTGACCAACTGATAATTTTTCCTGTAACAGTTGTATAAATTCTTGGAGAATATCTTCATTTTATCCTCCATTGTTTTTCTTAAATAATATGATAAATTTCTTCTCTTGTAGTGGACAACAACCTCCCAAATTATGTATTATAAATAAATTTGGGACTCTTCCTTTTTCAATTTTGAAAAAATAAAAAGTTTTTTATTTGTTTTACTTAAACAATATTTTCAGTTTTGTCAATTTTGGCCATACTCCCAAGTTCTTTAAACTTTCATTCAATCATTAATGACATTTTCTTTCTATGATGTTTTTCATTTCATAAAGGTTCTGATTAAATATGTTGTCTTTCAAATGTTTCTAATTCACATGTTATTTATGATTTTTTCTCATTTACACACCTTGAATGAAGTTCCAACAAGCTACAATATTTGACAAGCTACAATTTTTTATTATATTGTTGGTTTTGATTTTTATTAACATGTTTCACTTGAACAATAAACCAATGTTCCAACAAAGATTGATCATGATCTAAGAAACCCTACTTAGCCTGTCATAACTATGCATTACCATGATACCCACGATCCATAACAGTTGTTTCATATTTTGTTGTGGTACATCAGGCCTGATCTAGTCATCATAAGTTAAGATGAATTTAATGGAAAATTAAATCGGGGTCGTTTCAAACTGCATATGAACAGTCCTCTTTTCCTGAAGTTCTCTGATTCTCCTCCACATATAGTTTTGATATGCATCACCATATTCGTGAATTATTAGCTCAGGTCAAATATTGTTTATGGTGTTTCTTCCTCGAAATAAGATTTTTACTAAAGTATTGAAGCTTTGTTTTCTTTTATCTGTAAGCATGAGTCTGTTATCTTTTCTATGAGGGTTTTCTGAACTATAGTGTGGTAAACTATTAAAATGGGAATGATTTCCAGAGTTGAACCCGAAGTCGAGCTTATTGAAGCTCAGGAATATTATTTTACGACTTTTGAGAGGGTTGATTGGTTAAAACTTTGTGCATGTTTAATGGATACAACATGCAGGTCACCAAATATTTCACACAAAGTTTCAATGGTGAACACACTAAAATTGGGGATATGGAGTTACAGATAAATGAAGAATTAATATCCAGAGTGACTAAATTTCCATTAAAATGGGAATATTGGTCTAAGACTAAAAGGGTGAAGGATATTCCTTGGTTTGAAATCCTGGTTTCTCCCAAATGAGAATATGATTACAAAGGTATGTCCATATCTTCAATTAAGGAAAAATGGCATTTTCTGTTAGGAGTTATTAAGGGTTTTATCACCTGTGAGGGAATATATAGCCTTTTCTTTATTTATCACTTTTGACTTTTAATGGTCTTCATGGATTATGAATTGAACATGTCGATATTGTTTCTTAAAATCCTATCTTAAATGGCACATTTTTATCAAAGAAATAATCTCATTTCAGAAATAAATGTCTTTCATCACGGTTTAGTGAAAATTCTGATTGAATTTCAGTTAGAACATAATGGTGATTCTTGGGAAAATTTTGTGAAAAGAAATCATTTTCAGGAGAATTATGAGGTAGATTTACAGTCTCACTTTTCTGAAGTTAAAACCCTAAATCCCGTAGAATATATTTTGTTGCCTTACCCTCAAGTTTCTACTCCACAACAAAACACTGTGAGGGTTAGTCACAATCAAGTTGTAAAATTTAGCCTTTGTCCAGAGTCATGTGTTTTCAGTGAAGCACCTCAGGTTTCTTATGAAGATTCCAAGAAAACCATAGTTTCCTCTCTTGCATCTAAGTGTGACTCAATTGTTACCAAAAAGAACGATGATTCCATTAGTTTAGTCGATTTTATGAACGAGAGGCAAGGAAGGAAAATATCCAGAATGCTCAGAAATAAGTCTAGAAAAAATTCTAAAGCTAGTTCTCCTGTCCAAGTTGAGGATGAAGAGTTAGTTACAAATCAAGAAGTATCCTCCCCACAACACATTTATTCACAACAAGAAAAAGAGAAGGAGAAAACTAAAATTGATTCCAATCTGGAAGTTTCCTTCTTGAAGGACAAATACTATTCAGTGATTCTAGTGCTACAGGAAAACATAATTGATTTGGAATTATAAAATCAGCTTCTTATGTTAGAAAATAAAGCTTTGATGGATATCCAGAGGAGGTAGGTTCCAGGTTCTAAACAAGATAAAAAGAAAGAAGCAGATAACATTAACTCACCAGGAGTTAATATTTTCGTTAATTCGGAATTCAAGATTGTTCCTAGTAACACTCAGTGATAAAAATGTTTTAGTTATTGGTATGAGTTTAGCGTTTTTTTAGTTTAGTTTTTATTTTCATTAATTTTGGTTAATAAAAGAGTAGCTACAAAATTTCAAATTCTGTAGAAACTCTAATTTTTGTTTTATGTTTTATTAGTTCTCGTGTTTTCATTTTATTTTGTTTTACAGGTGTAAAAGGAATGACCTAGAAAATATGGGAAATGGGAAAATTAGTTTCCAGGCAGAATTTTAAAATTGAACAGATAGTAGTTTTTTATATCATGTACTTAATTAATTTAGTTCGGGGAATTAAAGGATTTTGTTATTTTCCCATTCTAAATGGATAACTATTTATGGTTATGGTAGTTAAGTTTCGTTTTGAATTCCTTCAATATAAAACAATGAAGGAAAGACAGTTACAAGGGTTTAGTTTTTGAAAGAAGAACAAAACGTATGCATTATTGTACAAGTCTTTGTTTTGATACATTACACTGAATCTTTTTGTGACTTTGAATATTAATACAAGAAATCAGTATTCAGTATTGTTACTGGTATTCGAGTGTTCATTTTTGAAATCAAAGGCTTGTCTAGAGTATGTGTTGATGACATTACAATTGATTTAGTTGATTACTTCAAATAAATTAGATCAATTTCATTTTTTATTTGACACATCATTTCAATGGTTATTATGTACATGAATTACTGTTGTGATTATGAGATTGTGCTAATTATTTAAACATGTTTATTAATTCATCCTCAGTGGATATATTCAGACATGTGTTTTGAAGATCTATATCTTTATAACATTGTTTACCTTACTTAAATTCATATACTATCTAAATTTGGGCCCGAGCATTAGATTTTAGTTTTAGTTTTATTTTCTTTAGTTCATTTTTTACTTTCATTAAAATTACTTCTTATTCTTAAAGAGAAAACAAAATCGTTTTTCATAGGGGTATTTTTTATGATAATTAGAATTAATCTTTTTCTTGTAGATAATTTTAAATCTATATATATACATATTTCAGTTTGATATTCAATGAAAGATAAAATATCTATAATCAATTAGAAGGTGTGTATATTTCAGATTTAGTTTTCATTTGTAGATTAGGATAGTTGTAGGTAATTGGACCTAAAACTAGTCAGAAACGCTATTTACAACAAATAAGGGTTTAATTTGGATCCTAACCAGGTGAATTTATGAATGTTGAACATGGTCATATTTGACTATCAACACCTTCATAATTTTCTCTTCTTTATAAGGATTTGGAAAGAAGTTATCCTTCCATTTCTGTTGGTTGTGTAATGTGGCATTGTTAATATCATGTCCTACGCCAGATATTGTGATGATATTTAAGTTATTTGAATTCAATACTTCTTTTGATACTGCATGTAGAAGATTTACATTTTTTCTAGTAAAAATTTTATCAAGTACTATTGGGCACTCTTCTAATGAGTGGTCACTGACGACGCATATATTGAAAAATTTCAAATTGATTCTATCTTTCATTGGGAAATATTGGCTAATGTGGTTATGTTTCCAACGATTGTAGCAATATGATCATCCTCGACCTCGACCTCGACCACCAAATTGACCGTGGCCTCCTCGACCTCGACTTTGATCGTACTAGTCATCTCTTTGACTGTAATTGTTATCTTAGTCGGTGGCTTCAATGTGGTAGACGGTTTGTACACTGGTTTGATTTCATGTGTTGAAGTAGAGTTCTGATGTTTTGTGATTAGAAGCTTCGTAGATGTAACACCACTTAGTTTTCTTCAAATTATGTGGAAAATATTGTACATTATGATTTGTCAAACCTTCTCATATGTTACAATATTTTTGAGCTTGTACTCTATGTGCATTTGTTGTTGGTGGTGGTTGATCATTGAGGCTACACGTTTCCTTTGTATGTCCTTCTTCGTAGCATGAAGTGCAATAAAGTTCATTTCTTCTTATGGACATATTATTTATCGTTTGTTGTAAATGATCTATTTTATTTCAAGTCTTTCAGTAGATGACCCATCATCGTCCATATAGATGCGTTGTGCCTTTTGTAACGCATCTTCGCAAGTGGTTATTTTGTACAAATGCAATGGTGAGCGGATCCTTTGTAATAAACCAACGAAATAACATTGAACTAGGAAGCTTTGATCGATTTTTATTGGAATTTTTCTTAAGAGATCCTTGAATCTTTTATCATACTCTCATACTGACTCTCCTAGTCATTTTTTTATTTCCTTTAAATTTTGAACAACCAAGTCTGTGACATCTTGGACTTTGAAAAACGATAGAAAACTATATTTTATGTTGGAATTTTTCCGATTCTAATTTTTTGTATAGCTCATAAACCATGTAAGGGCACAACGTCGGAGGGAGGCTCGAAATTGTGTCATATGTTTTTCTTTGTCGGTGATGTCTGCAGCATCCCAAAATTTCTCGCACATGAACCGATGTATTTTTGGGTCCTCATCTCCCTCGTACAAGCGTATGTGGTTAAAACCCATCTTTATTTTCCTTTTATAAGGATTTTATTTATGTGGTGTTTGAGTTACCACAATTTTCAACTGAGTTGTTGAATCCTTGGTCGTGTTTTCTTGTGTCGTTTTTTCTATTGGTTGATATTTTACTGGGTGATACTTCAGGAATAATCGTTTCCTGTTAACTGCAAAAAGTATCTCTTCAGTTTGAGAACTTTGATCTTTACATTCGACCAAGCATTGGTCCAATGGTTGTGTTGGTTCACGATTGTAACTACTTTCTTCTCTTGATAATAGATTTGGCAGGGGGTCGAGTCGGTGAGATCCTTAATTTGGAGGAGCATGTTGTCGATTTCATTTATTTATGGCTCAAAAATGAATGCATCTTGTAGGTTTCCATTCTTGTCTACTATGTACAATAACCTTGCAGTTTGGTCATAAATCTAAATTCATTGGTGGAGGAATTCTTTTATCCACGAGACAGTTTCTGGCGTGGGGGAAATGCATATATTTGGTCTTGAGTCTTCGTAATCCATGCTTTCGGGTTCATCTTCTGGTTGATAGATATTCAATATATCCTCTATCAACTCTACATCTTGTCTTCTTTTAGGGGTCTTCACGGCTGTTGTTATTGCCAGCTCTGGTCGATTCATTTCAGACTCATACTACTCACATGCTCTGTCAGGCTGACCCTCCTCGATCATATTTCTATTTGAATTCTAACTGTACCACAGGTTATGAAGTTCTTCCCTTTCCTTTCTCCTTTTATCTCGCTCTATTATCTGGATATCAACGGATTTCTTGTATGCTTTATTTCCTCTAGACGACATTTATACTTCAGTAATCAAAACTTATGGTATGATTTTCTTGTGGAATCTCACAAATTCGACTGACCCCCCATCACCACCCCAACTTACTCAAAGTCGGTACTACTGGCCATGTTTATTTATTCAAAAAGTAATCCCAATCTTGTCTTGTGTCTTTGCACTTTGCGTCAATAAATCCTTCCCACTCTTCGTCCTTCTCTTGATAGTTACTATTTGGTAACAATGTGCCTAGTTGAGGCCGGTATTGAACGATGTCATTGACTCCCTTGTCTAGGAGTAATTTATGAAGCAGTCTCAAAATAGTACAAAATAATTCATCGTGTAAGTCAGTGTAATTTTTTTCTTTTATTCTATCAAGAGATGTTTGATATTCGACGACTTGGTTTGAAATATAGTCTTCAACAAATCTCTCCAACTAGTTGTGCAAATTCATTCATCCTTCGTTTGTAATCTTGAGGCCAAGTTTCTCGTCTCCTGTCAAATTATGCATTACCCAACTTATTGATGTACTGAAAAAACACTTTAGGGATGACTTCTAAAAATATTTTGTGGGTTTCTGAAAATAACCTTGCTCTTGCTTCTACGAGTGAAATATTGTTTCTTCTAGTGTAATTTTTAATGTAATTCTCAGTCTTGCGCTCCCACCGTTCATGTATGTCTTGCAAGGTTAAAATTTATATATACTTTTTCATGCCCAGGTTCAGAACTACCGACAACGAAACCATTGTTTTAGTCTAGGGGAAAGTAGGGAGAGTTATCAGTAGTCCTTACATAAGAAACGTAGAAGATACACACATATAGATATAGGCAAAGGCATACATAAGTAGTGAGAGACCAAAAATCTGTATTTATTAATGGATATAACAATTTAGTACAATGTATACAATCTCTCTCACAGAGAGCTATCAAAGTCTCTCTGTGCTTGTCTATTTATATTCCTATATGTCTAGTTACCAGCCAATTGTAACTACTTAACTTCCTGGGTCGTTCGGTTAGCAGATACTTAAACCAATTTACATTTCCAACTACCACAGTCGACCAACTATTTATAGTCGACTCGCAGGTCTAGTCGACAGAGTTGACTATCTCCTCAACAACACCCTTCATCCCACTTCCACCACCCTAGTTTAATTTTTTAACTAGAAACAACCATATTAATAATATCAATGTATCCATATACACCAATAGGTGTATATTTATCACATTAATAATGTTTTTTCCTATAAAATGTGTTAAATATACATCTAATATTGACATGCCAATATTATTAATGTGGTCATTGCTAGTAATCAACTGATGCATAAGGATATCTTTGAATATTATTGATCATATATTAATATGAATTTTATTTTTATTTTTATACAAGAGTAATTTGTGGTTGAATGCCATTATCTAATTTTAATAGATTAGTAAGATATCATAAATGATTATATTATGTGTTGATGGGCGAAAATGATCGTCCGTCAACTGAGAGAGTGGAACTGGTCCGAGGTTGTCTAATAACCCAAGTCGTTTGGAATGAACCACTCTAACGGGTTTAGCGGCTCCGTTAGCCGATCTAAGGTCCTAAGAAAACAAAAAGAAAACTAATCTAAACTAACTAAAACTAAACTAACTAAACTAACTAAAACTAAATAAAACTAACTAAACTAACTAACAATAAATAAAACGAACTAATCTAACTAATCTAATTAAAACTAACTATTAAACAAACTAACTAATCTACTATTGACAAACTACTAACTAATATTATACTAATTCTAACCAATTAACTATCTAACTACTAATTTCCATATAACTTATTCACAAAATGTACAATATTCACAAAATACAAATTTAAATAAAACCTGGAAAACTCATTTGCTTTCTGCCCTAAGACAGAGAAAGATATTTTTTGTTGATTTTATGATTTTATGAACAAGAGATAAAACTTATTGAAATTAAACAATCTAATATACCAACTACACATATATCTAACTAGAATACTAACAAATACATTAAACGAATAAACAACAAACTGACCTGGAAATGCTCCAGATTTGTCCTGTGTATGATGACTGTTCAAGCAGATCGGAGGGAGGAAACCCGCACCGAATAATCCAAAAGCTTCTCGTAAACGATATGCTGCAATGCTCTTTGAGTTGGTTTACAGGACAAACAAGACATAAAAATCATAACAATTATATAATTTATAAATCTCCACAATTAGGTAAACCTGTTATGCAAAGACTTATACAGAATAATCCAATTGATGAAGAAGAAAAATCTTTCATTCACAAACTGAATCAAGTAATTGCTATGTTTTTAAACAATGGAAGAAATCAGACATGGATCATATTAATTAAATCATATCATTTGCACAAGACTAAGATAGCTAAAGTAGTCATTAATCAAATGCAAACTGATAACATAAACATGAAACAAAAGATTGATATTATGAAAAGCTAAAGCTGCAGCAGAACATCAATTTCTGTCTCAGTTTGTATTAAAATTCCATATCCTTGTTCTCCCCTGAATGAGGATAATCATTACAAAAAAAATAATAAGTATTTATAAGTTTTTCCACAGGGTAAAACCTCCCTGTGGAAGTTATAAATTGTTTACATAAATCTGGGAAGATATCCCAAAGTTGTCTAAACTAGGAAACTAAAATAAAAATGAAATATCTAAATATCCTCTAGTCTGTCCATCAAATCCCATGCAATTCGAATTCACCTGCAAAGGGTCCAAAATAGACGAGTTAGAAGACTCTTTTATTAATAAAATAATAAAAATTTAATTCTATAGACTAGCTATAGAATCCTCTGATTCTGTAGCTAGTCTAAATAAAGATACAGAATCAGAATTGAAATTAATTAAAAATCTTTTAAGGAGATTTAATTCAATTATCATCCAATAGCCATTCAAAAACGATTTATTCAATTGGAGCTTGATAAACCATTTGAAATCAAAACAGAATCATAAAATCATTCAACTATGTTCGTCTAATCACCATAGAATCGGGTCTAAAAGAATCATAATCAAACAGTCGAGAAACCGTTTGATATCCAATGCAATCAATAAAAAAAAATCTTATGCATTTTTCATGCCGTCTTACCAATAGGAGATATGATCGAATCAAACAGGATCATTTACAATTCGTTATGGCTGTGACGATATAGCAAACGAAAACGTAACAAGGTGTAATAGAGTGCATACACGATATCTGATCATTCATTTTTGCAAACTAGGGTAAGCAAGATCGATTACATTCAAATGAATCGTAACCGGATTTGGTAAAAATAACACAGTCAATCAATTCGTTCCATAACCAATCGAAATCAATAGTTGTGAAATCGTTTTGATATCAATTGAAACGATTATAATCAAAACAAATGGCACGCAACTATTACGATGTCTTGTCAACAGGGAACATGACTTCGACAAGATCATTCCAATCGTTATGACTGAGTTGATACAACAAATGGTTCATGCCACAAATAGACCAATTTAAACTTGGCACGACAATCAATTTAAAATGAGATCATAACAGGCTTGATTGATCGACAATAGAATTCATAATTTATTATGGCAAAATGAGCAAAGGACTTTGATCAAAACGAAATCGTTCCAATCAAACGAATCAATTGGCTGGGGTTTAGCATAGTTGTCATGAATCGAATCCATTCCATGATTCGGGCACACCTACACAGACTTAAATGAACATATTTTTATAAAAACAGAGTAGTTCGTTTCCCAAATTAAAATCGAACAGAGCAGTGTTTCAACTTTGAAAATAGTAAGACAGAGCATATCGTAACAACCAAACTCAATCAAATCGTTTACCAACCACAACATATGGATTATAACCAAATCAAATCCGAACACGAGTGTTCTAAACTGAGTATGAAAAACTTCCTTTTCAAATCGAATACAAACCAATCCAGCCGAAGACAAACTATTAATTTCATTAACTCAATAAAGCAAACCAATCGATCAAATCCAAACGAAGACCACACAAATCCAATCAAAATCTATCGATTGCTATACTAGGAATGATCAGATCATATATCGAATCGAAATTTATTTTTATTCAAAGCAGAGTTATATATAAAATGCACGCATTATAACAGAGTCATTCAGAGCTATTTAAAAACTGAATTCAAATCATTATATCAACCTAGATTATTTACAAAAACGATGTCAAAACCATACTTGTATAGCGACGAGGCTGCTTGATTATGCCAATTTAGAATTGACAACGGCTATGGCTGATTCCACATTTTTGAACAAGATGGAGTCGGTTGTCTTTTGCTTTTTATCTATTGCTTGGAGCTTGGCTTTTTGGCTGGTTAGCACTGCAATTTGATCTTCCAGTGATTGAATCTTCGATTGGAGTATAGGAACATCAATATAATATCATTCTAACCATGAACCATATTGGTCACAGCGTGATTGTGTGGGTTTAGAAAGAGTAGGCGAGGGTTTGGCCAAATGATCGAGGGTTTCACGAGGCAATTTAATGCCAGGGTAACTAGGGATGTTCTTTAGGCAAGGAGGAAGGTTTGATACAAAATCATAAGGGGGCTTGAGACATAAACCCTGCGAGTAGGGGTACTCGCTGGCCAATAAATGTTCAACATCAGAATCGAAATCCTCACTCAGAACTATAGGGTTGGACTCGACAGAGGGTTTCGATTTGTTTCTGGCCATTCTCAAAATGAGTCGGGCATTCCTTTTCCCTTTGGCATTAGTAGTAAGGTTTGCCTTGGGATTTTTTCTCATAGGCTTCTTAATAGCCTCTACACTCTTAATCACAGTGTCGGGTAAGCCACCACCAGGGTCGGCCGAGGGTTTAGGCAGTAAAAGATGTAAGGCTATAGGCGGTTCGGCCTTGGTTTCAAATACCACAGGTTTATCAACCTGTACAGGGTTCGGATCCTCGAAACCATTCCGAGCAATGAAAGCGTTCCAACTATCCCCGTGCAAACTCAAATGATAAACAACGATGAGCTTAATAAGCCCATGGTGGAACAGGTTGTTGTCAGCCTTCTTCCTATTAAACTTTTTCGACATTTTATACAGGGAATGATGAAAGTAGAAAGGCATGTTTAGAGAATACCCTATAAAAATCATCAGAAAATGCAGGTGGTAGAGGAACACAAGTCTGTATCGACCTTCATAGGTCACGAACTGCTTTACTAGCATTAATAAGTCGTGCCATCGTGGTTTGATCATAGATATGGGCATACCTCTGTCACAAGAGGTGACTTTGCGCGATAGAAACAGCAATGTCCATGGCACTTCCTCGACCTTGCAATTCTTAAACCAACACTGTCCCGAGGCAGGTAACCCTGTGGCAAGACTAATAAAATTCTCATCAATCTCCAACTATATATCGCCCACCTTGGCTCGACAGCCATCGAAGGTTACAGCAAACTGTCGTGCTACACCAAGGTTAAAACCCTCAAATCGTTGTATAAAAGGGAGCCACCCATTTTCCTCCAAATCTTGGCAGGCATTGTCAAACATTAACAGAGCTTGGTGGCCATTGGGCTCGACTCGCACGACTGGTTCCATGGAGCCGAACGCATGGTAAACGAAGGGTTTGTATTCACCAACACACACAGGAGCAGAGTTGCCCGAGCTAACCGAAATGAAGGAGCAAAAGGGGCAGGCATAAATGTCATCGTGTGAAGGTGGTGGAGTTGTTCATTGCCATGCATAACAATTATGGTCAATAGTACCACCGTCGGCGTACATAGCTGTTATATCCACTATAGCATAGTTTAACACTTATGTCACTTGCCCAACCAACGAAACAATGGTAAGCGTATAAACAATGCATTCAATCAATGTTATACCGAAGTTTGAAACCATTAATCATACGATTCAAAACTAAAAGCATATGTTTAACCATGCGCCATTGCATTGTAACGGCTCATGCCCATCGTTTAACCAATGTGCCAATAGGTAATCATATAATCGTTTATATCAACAGGTTCGACGAACGTGCCAAACAATATTCATATAGTCGACAAGCCAAAAGATTAACATAAGGATTATATCAAAGGACATATATATAAAAAATTTAATCATAACCCTTATGCATTTTCATAGAATCAATGATCAGGCAAGTCATCCAAATGCTCAATGCCTTACAAACTTAATAAAACCAAGTCATAATCAATCGAAGTATAAATACCGATCAAAGGACCTTGGCAGTTGTATAATGATCAATAAAAGGTAAGCGCAATAGGCATAATGACATAAGAGATATTGACAGTTCAGATAATGATCGAAATACGACTTTGAAAGGAGAAGTTTTCACACTTACAGTCATGAAAACTTGACGAAGACAAATGTGCAAATGTCGCAAAAAATGAAAATGTCGTTTATTGGAAACTGCGACAAAAACTTGATGTTTACAAGACATAGGTGTAGGCAGCTTATAGGATCATAAAAAAAAGAAAAATGAATTGGCTGCCAACAATGGCGACACACTGGTAGAAGCAGTTATTTCTGCAAAAGGTACCAATTCAGATTAAGACAGCAAAGATAATTTCAACTCAAAAATAACAACCAGAAAATCGTACAAATATCATCATTAATCAATTTTTTTTCAGCAGTGTTTCAAAAGATGAAAACTGATAACAGTCTTAAGATCAGTAAGTCATGATATTAAAGATAAAATATTCAATACTGTTGGCATAGCCACTGCTACCAGCAGGTGTCCATAGCCTCGACAAGGTTGCCATTTAACCCACTCTGACATCTGTATCCTGCCAAGAAGTTCTGGATCAAAATAAAAGACATTAAAGAGGTTTCTTTTTTGCAAATTTTCATATACCCGACATTACTTCGCTGCCAGCAGGCCTGTTCAGTACCCCAGCGAAGTTGTCTTGGCGCCATGCATGCATTTACCCGCTGCCAACAGACCTGTTCAGTATCCCGACTGGTTTACAAGCACTTCCCACGGCTCTTATTTATTTTATTTTGTTTTATAGATATATATTTGAGCGGGGTGACACTGAAAACCTTGATATTTTAACATATTTTTATTTTTTTTAGACCTCACCAGAATTTTTTTGGGACTGTCCTTTACTTAGATCCAGAGATGTTTTATTTACAAAACAACTTCCTAAGACAGGGAGACATCTTCTGAGTCATTCCTTTACGGAAAAGGGACAGTGTAAAAAGATAATAGATGATCATGACAAACTTTGCTTAGAGATCGAGATCAGTCAACTTCTTTTAAACAACAGATTTTTCCAACACAGACATAAATTTAAAAAATATACCATTGATGTTTGTACAAATTTTTCAGAAGTTATTTCAGCGAAGGAATTTTCTATCGTCTTTGTCTGAATTGCTCAGTGTACAAGTATGTGTATGTCCAAAAACACAAACTGATAAATTCAAATCAAAATCGAAAACAGAAAACAAACGAAAATGCAAACAAAAATAAAATATATACATAATATACAAGGGTAGTTATCACACAAAGTATCTCTTCAAGGCTTGGCCGTTCACCGGGTAGGTGTCAAGCTGCTCTTCAAGATTTTGCAATCAAAAAGAACTAGGACCCAACTTTTCAGCAATTAAAAATGGTCCAAGCCACAAGTTTTGAAATTTTGTGTGTTCTCCCTTTCCCTCGTGTGGTTTGTCCCACTTCAAGACGAGATCACCTACTTCAAAATTCCTATCAGAAGCAGAATTAGAATCAAACTAGCTTTTAACCAATTGTTGATGTTGATCAACTTTACTCTTAGCTTGGGCTCTCACCTCTTCTAGCTTCATCAAAGCGTTAATCTGGTTTTCTAGAGGGGGACAATCTTCTTCTTGGAATTTCTATGACAATTGTAGTGAAGGAAGAAGAATGTGGGGTGGCAGAATTTATTCTCTACCATAAACGAGAAAAAAGGGGGAGTTACCTATAGCATATTTTGGCGTAACTCTATCATCCCACGGCACGTTCAGCAGCGCATTGTGCCAATTTTTTTTTTTTCAACCACCGTTCTCTTGATTATTTTGATCAAGTTCTTGTTTGTTGATTCTGCCAGTCCGTTGCCCTGGGGGTAGTAACTCGCAGAATACTTCAACTTAATTCCCTTTTCCAAGGCGAACTCACTCATCTCAAGAGAGGAAAAGTAAGAAACATTATCGAAAACTAAACAGTCAGGGATACCGAAACGAGTGATGATATTCAAGTTTATAAAGGCAATAACCTGACTGGTGTTGACAGTTCTTAACGCAGCAGCTTCATACCATCGAGTAAATTAATCTGTGGCTGTCACAATATACTTGTGTTTTTGCGAGGACGGAGGGTTAATTGGACCTATGATATCAAGGCCCCATTGCTGGAAAGGAGAATCTACTGAAACGGGTTGCAATGGAAAGGATGGTTTTTGCAACCACCCTGATGCTTTCTGACAGATGATACATTTTTGACACAAGGCATGGGAGTCTCTAAAAAGCGTAGGCCAGTAATAACCGGCTCTTAGAAACTTATGAGCGGTGGTGTCGCCACTGAAGTGACCACCGGCTTCTCCTGCATGCAACTTGAGCAAGACTTTTTCTGCTTCGTCCTTTTCAAGACAGCGCATCAGTACGCCGTCAAAATTCTAACGAAACAGTACACCTTTAACTAGATGAAAGGAGGCAGACTTTAGCCTCAACTCTCTTCTCTTAGCGGGATCAAGGTGACGGGGTGTTGACCCATGTTCAAGAAAGAATCTAATATCGTCGTACCAGGGACTAACGAGGTTTTTTGCGCAACAGATCAAACTTTGATCACTTTGTCCTAGGTTTGACGTATCACTATCTTTTTGTTGTCCTGTTTCCGAATCAACAACCAACTTACACAACCCTTGGCCTCTCACAATCTGAGCTGGGCTGATTTCTAAGTCATACTCCTGCAAGGAGGTGACCCAGTTAGCTCTCTTCTCTCCTAACTCCTTCTGCACTAACAAGTTTCTTACGGCAGGGTAGGGGACAATGACTTTCATCCTTGACTTCAAAAGATAGGACCGAAAATGCTTAACTACTTTGAAAACAGCGTAGGCTTTCCGATCAACCGCTAGGTAGTTAAGTTCAACACCTTTGAAAGAAGAGCTCATAAAGGCCATGGGTACTTTGTTGTTCTAGGCATTCTTTTGGGTTAGGACGGCAGCATAGGAACGGTCAGAGGCAAAAGTATAGAGTGTAAAATATTGAGAGAAGCCAGGGCTCATGAGAGATGGAGCGTCTATTATAGCCTTCTTTATCGCATTAAAATCTTGATTTTATGTGGGTCCCTAGTGATATTGGGTGTCTTTCTTAATCAAGTTCTGTAAAGGCCTAACCAGTTCGGAGAAACTGGGGATGAATCTTCTCACGAAGTTAATCTGGCCTAAGAAAGACTGCATGGATTTTTTGGATGTAGGAGGGGAAAGTTTTGCGATGACTTGAGTCCTCTCGGGGTCAATAATCATTCCTTCACTAGACACAATGAATCCTAGGAGTTTACCCTGTTCTACTAAAAAGATGGACTTTTTGGGGTTCAAGGAGATGTCGTATTTACGACATCGTAGCAGAACGACTCATAAGTGAGCTAGATGATTGTTTTTGTTTTTAGAATATACAATCACATCATCTAAGTAAACTACGATGCACTGATTGATTAAGCCTCGGAAAGCAATATCCATTTCTCTTTGAAAGGTAGCACCAACATTAATCAATGCAAAGGGAATTTTGCGATAAGCATAAGTGCCCCACGGAGTACGGAAGGTAGTTTTGAGTTGGTCTGGCGGGGACATCAGGACTTGGTTGTATCCAGAGAAACCATCTAACAAGGATAGCCTCTCGAAACCAGATACCTGTTTAAGGATCTATTCCATGGGTGGGACAGGATAGTTGTCTTTGTCAGATGCTCTATTGAGGTTTCGAAAATCGACACAGAGTCGGATTTCACCATTTTTCTTCCGGACTGGGACAAGGTTGGATACCCATTGAGTGTGTCTAACAGGAAAAATTATTTTAGCACTTAGGAGTTTATTCAATTCTTTTTGAACGATCGGTTCTAGTTTGGGGTGCATTTTCCTCAGTTTTTGTTGAAAGGGTAAGGTTTGGGGTTTTATTGGAATAACATGCTGTATGATATTAGGGTCAAAAATTTTAAGGTCATCATACGTCCATGCAAAGAAATTCTTAAATTCTTTAAACAATTTAACAAAAACAACTTTTTCTTGTCTAGAACATCCCAAGCCTAGGTTAATGCACTGAGGATTTCCACTGGTTCCTAAGTTCACTTTTTCATAAGACAACGAGGAACTATTGGTTTTATAATTGACCATCTTTTTAAATCTATCTTCAAAATCATAAAACTTCTCTAATCTAATTACAGATTTTGGGATCGAGTTTACCATATCCGACAGAGCTTCAGGAGTTTTCAGATTAGGTATTACCATGAAATTGCGCAAATTGCCATCGTGTGTGTGCTCGTCTATCACCACGCCTTGGAAGGTTTCTTCCATGTGCAGAAAGTTTATAATATGTTGATCATCGTCAAATACTCTCCAGTTTGTGACGTTATCGAGAATGGATGGCCGAAACAACAACTCAACAGAAAATGCGTCTAGGGACAAGCCTTATGCAGGAATAAGTTTAGAAGCTACATTAGCTAATAAATATGCTTCAGAGTTATTTGATCTAGGAATGGAATTTATATTGAAAGCAGAAAATTTACTCATTAAATTCCATACCTCATACTGGTAGCTTTTGAGATGCGGAGAAAGACAGTGGATAGAATCTCTCACCTGTCTAACCACTATTTCAAAGTCGCCAAAGACTGTTAAATTTTGAATGTTCATGTCCAAAGATTTTCTGAGACCTTGCAGTAAAGCCTCATATTCTGCAGTATTGTTAGTACATTCAAATTCCAACCTACATGCTATCAATGTTTTGTTACCTGTCGGATCAATAATGATGCAGCCTGCTCCGGCTTCTTCTTTGGACTTTGACCCGTCAAAATACAGAGACCAAATTTGATTTGCATCAGGTTCATGAGATTGTTGTGTGGAAGGTGTGGGCTGCATAAATGCTACGATCTCAGACTGTTGTTCTAGATTAGTGATAGGTGAAACCTCGGCCATGAAGTTGCCGAAGAAGGTGTCCATCCCTTGCACTTCAGGTGAATCAGCAGGAGGTGTGTACGGTTCGTTGGGATCATTCAAATTTGTAACCATGAACTTGAGGTAGCGCTCACGGTTTACTTTTATTTTATTAGGCTTACCATTTTCTGGGAGCCATAGATGAGACCAATCTGTTGCGAAATAACCATGTAGTTGCTCCGACCAGTCCCTGCTCAAAAACAGACCATACAATTCTGGAATATCCACCAAAAATAGACCATACACTTCTGGAATATCCACCACAATTATATCAATAACTTGATGAACCTTGGGGTTAGACGATAATCTAATTAACACATTCTTTAGTTCGCCTATAACTTTGACATTTGTCCGATCAAGTTGTATGATTTTTAAAGAAGATGGTTCAACTTCAGTGTTTATCTTTTGGCAAACAGACCAAGGCATCACATTGGATGATGCTCCTAAGTCTACCATAAAATTATGCATGTTTCTGTTGAAAATTTCGAAAGTTAACAGAAAAGGAGGTACATTTTTGCGAGTGCTAAGAGTAGTAACTTTTGGCTTTTTACTCGCAGTTTCTAAAGCTACTTTATCTACATTATTTACATTATTTACATTACTTACAGGAAGGCTTCCTTTATCTTGAGGATCAGGATTATTTTTAGTGGAAGTATTTTGAGGGACTTTGCTTTGCACAACCTTGTTACCATTAGAATTACCATTCTTGCCATTCTCTGAAATATTTTGCAACATTTTTTGTAATAAAAATGGAAACTTCAACAATTCATAAATAGAAATGTTAGCCCTTAAGTTTTTAATATCTTCAACAACATCATAATCTAAGTTGGGGCTGACATTATTCTGTTTAGTTTCTGTTGATTTAGATTGATTTGGAGACGAAGTTGTAGTATTTTCTGTAGAAGGTTTATTTGTTGTCTTACTCCTAGTGTTGTAAGGATGGACTGTCTCAAAGTTGGCTTGGAAGATGCTATCCGAGAAGTGTCCAAAAATGTTTGGAGAAGACTCTTCTTCTTGAACTGTCTCTGGTTCGACTACCTCCTCAGGAATCTCAGGAGGCATCAAGTTATCATGGGCTTCTAGAATTGTTTGAAGAGCTCATTGCAAACTTTCTAGATTAAGGCATTCAGTGGTTGGGTTAGGTCGGTTGGTAGGAAAGGGCTTTCGGAAAGGAGGTTTGTAGGGCCCTTTACTCTAGGAAGCTTCTTCGGTCGACCTCTTCAAGTCTATAACTTGATTAGACAGTTTTTTAACAACTTTAGTTAGGTTTTCCAAATCAGATTTTTCAGGTTGTGTTTTACTTTGTGTGGGCCTGGGGAGGATTTCAATCTATTTTTTGGAAGAAGAAACAGTCTCAGTTTCGTTGCTAGAAGAGTCCTTAAGACTAAGTATGTCTTTTTCTATCTGGCTGGCCTCCTCGAAGGCTTCCAACAACGTCGCTTTATTAGATCATTTAACCCAAATAGCTATGCTTTGATGCAAAGCTTTAGTGTAGTAAGATATTATAAGACTCTCAGCAGGCATGGAATCTGCAGAGATTGGGTTTTTAAGTGTCAAGAATCTTTGATTAAAATCTTTAACTTTTTATTTTGGGTTCATTTTTAAGCTAGAAAGGTCCATGACTAAGACTTTCGGAGGCTTACTGTCTTCGAATTTTTCCAAAAAGCATGACTCAAACTTTTCCCAATACACGATGGTATGGGGTTGTTGGGCAAAGTACCAAGTGGATGCATTACCCTCGAAAGTATAAGGGAACAATCTACAGACAACGTCTTCATGTTCAACATTGCGGAGTCTTATGGCTAACATAAATTTTTTGATATGATCTTCCGCTATATGTTTTGAGTCAGGGTCAAACTTGGGAAGCCATTTCTCCGGGTGCTTAGGTAAAGGGTCCTGAGCTCCAGGTATAGCTACGACATCCTGATCCAACCAAGGTCTAGCAGGGTTGTTCTGATTTTCCATTGGGGTAGTGGGTGTGGAAGGCTGAGAAGGTGAATTGCCTTCATCTGACGAGGAATATCCTCCAGAAGAGGAAGGAGATGATGGAGGTGGTGAAGGAGGTATCCCAGATCCTCCTGCAGCAGGATTTGAGTTTGGATTTGTAGGATTCACAGTGAGGTTAGTGTCACCTAACTGTTCTTTGATATCAGAGAAGTCCAAAGGTTGACCCCACGGACGGTTTGGTTGCCTAAGACGAGCTAAGGCACTATGTGTTTTAATAAGAGATTGACGAACAATCTCTTGTATGTCACCACCTGTAGGATTAGGGGTTGCTGGCTCAATTGTGATCTGCGGATCTTCGGTTGAAGTAGTTGTTGATTGAAGGGGAATATTATCGTGTTAACGGCTTCTAGTCACTATAGGTGAGAGATTAGGGGGTGGAGGAGTCTTGTGACCGCCTCGTGCCATTAATTAAGTTTAGGCCCTCCTTCTAGCGCCATTTGTTGACGGGCGAAAACGACCATCCGTCAACTGAGAGAGTGGAACCGGTCCGGGGTTGTCTAATAACCCAATCCGTTTGGAATGAACCACCCTGACGGGTTTAGCGGCTCCGTTAGCCAATCTAAGGTCCTAATAAAACAAAAATAAAACTAATCTAAACTAACTAAAACTAAACAAACTAAACTAACTAAAACTAAATAAAACTAACTAAACTAACTAACAATAAATAAAACTAACTAATCTAACTAATCTAATTAAAACTAACTATTAAACAAACTAACTAATCTACTATTGACAAACTACTAACTAATATTATACTAATTCTAACCAATTAACTATCTAACTACTAATTGCCATATAACTTATTCACAAAATGTACAATATTCACAAAATACAGATTTAAATAAAACCTGGAAAACCCATTTGCTTTCTGCCCTAAGACAGAGAAAGATATTTTTTGTTGATTTTATGATTTTATGAACAAGATATAAAACTTACTGAAATTAAGCAATCTAATATACTAACTACACATATATCTAACTAGAATACTAACAAATACACTAAACGAATAAACAACAAACTGACCTGGAAATGCTCCAGATTTGTCCTGTGTATGATGATTGTTCAAGCAGATCGGAGGGAGGAAACTCGCACCGAATAATCTAGAAGCTTCTCGTAAACGATACGCTGCAATGCTCTTTGAGTTGGTTTACAGGACAAACAAGACATAAAAATCATAACAATTATATAATTTATAAATCTCCACAATTAGGTAAACCTGTTATGCAAAGACTTATACAGACTAATCCAATTGATGAAGAAAAGAAATCTTTCATTCACAAACTGAATCAAGTAATTGCTATGTTTTTAAACAATGGAAGAAATCAGACATCGATCATATTAATTAAATCATATCATTTGCACAAGACTAACATAGCTAAAGTAGTCATTAATCAAATGCAAACTGATAACATAAACATGAAACAAAAGATTGATATTATGAAAAGCTAAAGTTGTAGCAGAACATCAATTTTTGTCTCAGTTTGTATTAAAATTCCATACCCTTGTTCTCCCTTGAATGAGGATGATTATTACAAAAAAAATAAGTATTTATAAGCTTTTCCACAGGGTAAAACCTCCCTGTGGAAGTTATAAACTGTTTACATAAATCTGGGAAGATATCCCAAAGTTGTCTAAACTAGGAAACTAAAATAAAAATGAAATATCTAAATATCCTCTAGTCTGTCCATCAAATCCCATGCAATTTGAATTCACCTGCAAAGGGTCCAAAATAGACGAGATAGAAGACTCTTTTATTAATAAAATGATAAAAATTTAATTCTATAGACTAGCTACAGAATCCTCTGATTCTGTAGCTAGTCTAAATAAAGATACAGAATCAGAATTGAAATTAATTAAAAATATTTTAAGGAGATTTAATTCAATTATCATCCAATAGCCATTCGAAAACAATTTATTCAATTGGAGCTTGATAAACCATTTGAAATCAAAACAGAATCATAAAATCATTCAACTCTGTTCGTCTAATCACCATAGAATCGGGTCTAAAATAATCATAATCAAACAGTCGAGAAACCGTTTGATATCCAATGCAATCAATAAAAACAAATCTTATGCATTTTTCATGTCGTCTTACCAATAGGAGATATGATCGAAATGAACAGGATCGTTTACAATTCGTTATGGCTGTGACGATATAGAAAACGAAAACGTAACAAGGTGTAACAGAGTGCGTACAAGATATCCAATCATTCATTTTTGCAAACTGGGGTAAGCAAGATCGATTACATTCAAACGAATCGTAACCGGATTTGGTAAAAATAACACAGTCAATCAATTTGTTTCATAACCAATCGAAATCAGCAGTTGTGAAATCGTTTTGATATCAATTGAAACGATTATAATCAAAACAAATGGCACGCAACTATTACGCTGCCTTGTCAACAGGAAATATGACTTCGACAAGATCATTCCAATCATTATGACTGAGTTGATATAGCAAACGGTTCATGCCACAAATAGACCAATTTAAACTTGGCGCGACAATCAATTTAAAATGAGATCATAACAGGCTTGATTGATCGGCAATAGAATTTATAATTTGTTATGGCAAAATGGGCAAAGGACTTTGATCAAAATGAAATCGTTCCAATCAAACGAATCAATTGGCTGGGGTTTAGCATAGTTGTCACGAATCGAATCCATTCCATGATTCGGGCACACCTACACAGACTTAAATGAACATATTTTTATAAAAACGGAGTAGTTCGTTTCCCAAATTAAAATCGAACAGAGCAGTGTTTCAACTTTGAAAATAGTAAGACATAGTATATCATAACAACCAAACTCAATCAAATCGTTTACCAACCACAGCATATGGTTTATAACCAAATCAAATCCGAACACGAGTGTTCTAAACTGAGTATGAAAAACTTGCTTTTCAAATCGAATACAAACCAATCCAGTCGAAGACAAACTATTAATTTCATTAACTCAATAAAGCAAACCAATCGATCAAATCCAAACGAAGACCACACAAATCCAATCAAAATCTATCGATTGCTATACTAGGAATGATCAGATCGTATATCGAATCGAAATTTATTTTTATTCAAAGCAGAGTTATATATAGAATGCACGCATTATAACAGAGTCATTCAGAGCTATTTAAAAACTGAATTCAAATCATTATATCAACCTAGATTATTTACAAAAATGATGTCAAAACCATACCTGTATAGCGACGAGGCTGCTTGGTTATGCCAATTTAGAATTGACAACGGCTGTGGCTTATTCCATGTTTTTGAACAAGATGGAGCCGGTTGTCTTTTGCTTTTTATCTGTTGCTTGGAGCTTGTCTTTTTGACTGGTTAGCACTGCAATTTGATCTTCCAGTGATTGAATCTTTGATTGGAGTATAGGATCATCAATATAATATTGTTCTAACCATGAATCGTATTGGTCACAGAGTGACTGTGTGGGTTTAGAAAGAGTAGGCGAGGTTTTGGCCAAATGATCGAGGGTTTCATGAGGCAATTTAATGCCAGGGTAACTAGGGTCATTCTTTAGGTAGGGGGAAGGTTTGATACAAAATCATAAGGGGGCTCGGGGCATAAACCCTACGAGTAGGGGTACTCACTGGCCAAGAAACGTTCAACATCAGAATCAGAATCCTCACTCAGAACTATAGGGTTGGACTCGGCAGAGGGTTTCGATTTGTTTCTGGCCATTCTCGAAATGAGTCGGGCATTCCTTTCGCCTTTGGCATTACCAGTAAGGTTTGCCTTGGGATTTTTTCTCATAGGCTTCTTAATAGCCTCTACACTCTTAGTCACAGTGTCAGGTAAGCCACCACCAGGGTCGGTCGAGGGTTTAGGCAGTAAAAGATGTAAGGGTATAGGCGGTTCGGCCTTGGTTTCAAATACCACAGGTTTATCAACTTGTACAGGGTTCAGATCCTCGAAACCATTCCGAGCAATGAAAGCGTTCCAACTATCCCCGTGCAAACTCAAATGATAAACAACGATGAGATTAATAAGCCCATGGTGGAATAGGATGATGTCAGCCTTCTGCCTCCTAAACTTTTTCAACATTTTATACAGGGAACGACGAAAGTAGAAAGGCATGTTTAGAGAATACCCTATAAAAATCATCAAAAAACGCAGGTGGTAGAGGAACACAAGTCTGTATCGACCTTCACAGGTCACAAACTGCTTGACTAGCATTAATAAGTTGTGCCATCGTGGTTTGAGCATAGATATGGGCATACCTCTGTCACAAGAGGTGACTTTGCGCGATAGAAACAAGAATGTCCATGGCACTTCCTCGACCTTGCAATTCTTAAACCAACACTGTTCCGAGGCAGGTAACCCTGTGGAAAGATTGATAAAATTCTCATCAATCTCCAACTGTATATCGCCCACCTTGGCTCGACAGCCATCGAAGGTTACGACAAACTGTCGTGCTACACCAAGGTTAAAACCCTCAAATTGTTGTATAAAAGGGAGCCACCCATTTTCCTCCAAATCCTGGCAGGCATTGTCAAACATTAACAGAGCTTGGTGGCCATTGGGCTCGACTCACACGACTGGTTCCATGGAGCGGAACGCATGGTAAACGAAGGGTTTGTATTCACCAACACACACAGGAGCAGAGTTGCCCGAGCTAACCGAAATGAACGAGCAAAAGGGGCAGGCATAAATTCCATCGTGCGAAGGTGGTGGAGTTGTTCACTGCCATGCATAATAATTATGGTCAATAGTACCACCATCGGCGTACATAGTTGTTATATCCACTATAGCGTAGTTTAACACTTATGTCACTTTACCAACCAATGAAACAATGGTAAGCGTATAAACAATGCATTCAATCAACATTATACCAAAGTTTGAAACCATTAATCATACGATTCAAAACTAAAAGCATATGTTTAACCATGCGCCATTGCATTATAACGGCTCATGCCCATCGTTTAACCAATGTGCCAATAGGTAATCATATAATTGTTTATATCAACAGGTTTGACCAACGTGCCAAACAATATTCATATAGTCGACAAGCCAAAAGATTAACATAAGGATTATATCAAAGGACATATATATAAAAAATTTAATCATAACCCCTATGCATTTTCATAGAATCAATGATCAGGCAAGTCAT
>SNQJ01S0003642.1:158486-168597 GCA_010110895.2 Picea sitchensis
GGTAAGCGCAATAGGCATAATGACATAAGAGATATTGACAGTTCAGATAATGATCGAAATACGACTTTGAAAGGAGAAGTTTTCACGCTTACAGTCGTGAAAACTTGACGAAGACAAATGTGCAAATGTTGCAAAAAATGAAAATGTCGTTTATTGGAAACTTCGACAAAAACTTGATGTTTACAAGACATAGGTGTAGGCAGCTTATAGGATCATAAAAAATATAAAAAATGAATTGGCTACCAACATTATGCTATAACAAAAATGAAAATAAATTCATATGATTTTCTATATATTGATAATGTAGTGTTTTAAAAAGAACTAAAAACACATTGTTATTTTCACATTATATACAAAAAAGGGGGTTTCAATGATCTCTTGTGAGGACTTGCCTCGAGGGAAACCAGGGCCCTCACAAGTCGAGCTTCATCAAACTTGTTCAAACTATACTTTGCAAACCTTCTATATACTAAATTACAAAAAGAATGTAAGTTTTAAACCTTTTACATTAATGCAAAGCACACAAATATTCCTGACACAAAAAAGAAAAAAAATACAATCACACATATACACAAAACCAACAAACTGTTTTAGAGCCTCACTTGTAATTATTCATGATCCAACTTCATTATTTATAACACATGAATATATAGTATCTCGTGGCATAAAAAAAAATGTTTAATCCATTGAGCTAGATTAGATTACAACCTTAATTCCTTAACTAAGATTATAAGGTTGAAATACCATGTGCCACTAAACCTCCCCCACCAAAGGTGAAAGACCGCCCAAAATTTTGGCAAATAACCCCCCTTTTTTTCGGGGTCTACGCCCCCGAAATCCCTAATAGGAGGACCCAAAATTGTGAAAAGAATATAACACATAGCCAATATTATCCCACTTGTTGTTTACCTTGCATACAGGGGTCACAAGATTTCATAATCAACAATCCAAGGAAGAAATGCCTATTGATTCTCAACACCAAGAGAATTTCTCTATGTTCACAGACTATGTTAATGAATTTGAAACATTCTCCAAAGTGTCCCCCTTCACTAGCAACACCTTCTTTTCTCCAACCATGTCTCTAACAAAAT
This sequence comes from Picea sitchensis, assembly GCA_010110895.2. Taxonomy (NCBI): domain Eukaryota; kingdom Viridiplantae; phylum Streptophyta; class Pinopsida; order Pinales; family Pinaceae; genus Picea; species Picea sitchensis. The sequence continues at coordinate 159,578 of SNQJ01S0003642.1, forward strand.
GATATTGAACATTGATATCCTTTGTCTTAGAACGATAAGCTAGGTTCCTCGCTAGTAATATTGCACTTTGACTTTACAATCTATCCTTATAGCTTGTTGTACCAACCAAATACCTAAACACATTATATGTAACCATACTACTTCCTTGCTTGCATGAGGGGCTGCCATGTATTCAAATTTTGTAGTCGAGAGTGTCACTACAGACTATATTTTTCTCATCCAACTGGTTTATCCTCCAAATAGGTTAAACATATACCCGCTTGTAGATCTCATGCGGTCTAGTTCTCTAGCAAAGTTTTCATCAAAAAAGGCATGTATGTCCAACACTTTGTCCAATCCAGGTCTTCCTTGGTAATACAATCCATAAGTAATAGTGCCACACAAATAGGTAAAAAACCCTCTTTAATGTTTCCCAATGCTCATTCACTAGTTTTGACATATACCTACTCAAAACTCCCACTGCATGTGAAATGTACAATCTAGTACAAACTATTGCATACATAAAACTACCAATCATACTAGCATATGGAAGATGGGACATGTCCTCGTCCTCTTACTGTTTCTTCAAACACAAATCTGTGGATAAATTTACACCTACAAGAATCGAGACCTTGGCAGGTTTAGATTCCTTTATATTAAACCTATGCAATATTGACTAAACATGTTTTCTCTAGTTCAACCGGAGTTTTCTGTTTTCCCAATTTATTTTAATTTCCATGCCCAAAATCAAATTTGTAGCACCAAGATATTTCATGTCAAATTTAGAGGAAATTTGATTTTTCATATCCTGGATAATTTCCTTGTTGTTTCCTATCAACAACATATCATCCAAATAAAATACCAAATAAATAAGATGATCACCTACTAATTTGAAATACAAAGAGTGATCAGGTTTTCTTCTTATGAAGCCAAGTCCCAATATATAAGTATCAAAATTTTTATACCACATCATTGGTGATTTCTTCAACCCATATGGGGACTTTTTTAGCTTTTATACCAACTCTTTCTCTCCCTTTAGTGCAAATCCTTATGGTTGTTTCATGTAGATTTCTTCTTCCATATCCCCATACAGGAGTGTTGTCTTCACATACATCTCTTCTACTTAAAAATCAAAAGAAACAACAATACACAAAAGAAATCTAATAGAAGTTAACTTGGAAACAAGAAAAAATTAACCAAAGTCAATTCCCTCTACTCAGGAATAACCTTTTGCTACCAACCAAACTTTGTATTCCCCCACTTTTCCTTTGCATTCAACTTCTTGTTAAAAACCCATTTACTTCCAATGGAATTTCTTCCAGTCAACAACTCCACCGGATCCCAAGCCTCATTCTTTTCCAAGGCTTCCATTTCTTCAACCATGGCCTTTTTCTAAATTTTTTCATCCTCTGAATCCACTTCCTCCCTAATACTTCTAGGATAATCCTCAATAATGAACAAAGAAAATTTTGAATGAAAAGTAGGTGGAGTATACCTTTCCAGATGTCTTCTTTCCCAAATCGATTTCCTCAATATTGGAGTATGAGGCTCTTCTTCTTGTTGTTCTTGTTCTTCTGTAGAGTTTGATTCATTCGAACTCTATTTTCTCTGGTTCTTCCTCTCTTGGTAGGACTTCCCATTTGAAAACATCTTTGATTTCCGTAAATACCACATCTTGGATATAGACTACCTTCTTAGTTTTTGGGTTTTAAAGCTTATAACATTTTAGACCATCTTTATAGCCAATAAAGATACACTTTTCATCCTTTTTATCCAACTTACTCCTATTTTCCTTTGGAACGTGTACATAAGCATCATAAACAAAAAACCTGAGATGTGTAAGAGAAGGATTCTTACCAGTCCATACCTTATGTGGATTCATATAATCCAATGTTGATGAGGGTGATGGATTTATCAAGTAGCATGCAGTGTCCACTACCTTTGCCCATAATTCATGTCCCAACTAGGCACCACTGAGAATGCTCCCTGCTCTTTCAATCAACATCCCATTCATCCTTTCTGCAACCCCATTATATTGAGGTGTGTGTGGAGTATTATTCTTCCATTATTTACCACATTTATTATATAATTCCTCGAATTCATTTCACATAATTATCCACCATTATCCACCATTATTCTTCCATTAGTGTTGCAAAAGGAGTCGTTAATCCACCATCCAGTTAAAACATAGCCATATCAATCTGTTCTAAATATTCCATTCTTAGAAAGAGTTGTCACTAGTGTATATTTCTTTGTTGAACGTGAAAGAGTTCTAACAACCACCAATAATAAATTTCCTGAGGAGTTTTGCAGCGAAATCTTTATTAGAAGAAGGGTGATTTTTTCCTCTTATCATGAGTTCAAATTGGATTTGGAGTGACTCCATATCGTTGTCTATTAAATATTGTTAATTCAAGAGAGGATTGGAGGAGATACGTTGCATCAACAAATTATAGAAATCAGACAGAAGGAGAGCCGTCATATCATCTTTGACTATCCTATGCCGCCCGTTGGGAGGAAACTGTTGGAGTTTCAATTGCTTCCAATTACGAGTATTTTGTGGATTAGATTAAGATCTAAATTATTCTACCATTATGTTTGCATCCTCATATTGATGTGCAACTTTATAGTAGATCTAAGCAAGAATATGGTTGTTCTCTGCAAAGGAATTTGAATCGATGCCACTACTCAAGAGGGGAACCATGGGAACCATTGTTGAAGGCGCTACCTGTGTTGAAGGGTTTGAGAAGCATGAGAGATGAGCCTGTACGCAGGAGGACAGATTTGTAGAAGCGTAGAGTACATATCTGCTAGGTGTAATGACTTCTATCAGTTTTCAAGATCCAGTGTATGCCAGATTTGTTGTGCTAGATTTGCATGCGTTCTCCAACTCCTGTAATTGCCTTAAATTCGCCTGTAGATCTGAAAATAAATGCCTCAGGATCCACCGTCCAGTTAAAACATAGCCATATCAATCTGTTCTAAATATTCCATTCTCAGAAAGAGTTGTCACTAGTGTATATTTCTTTGTTGAACGTGAAAGAGTTCTAACAACCACCAATAATAAATTTCCTGAGGAGTTTTGCAGCGAAATCTTTATTAGAAGAAGGGTGATTTTTTCCTCTTATCACGAGTTCAGATTGGATTTGGAGCGACTCCATCTCGTTGTCTATTAAATATTGTTAATTCAAGAGAGGATTGGAGGAGATACGTTGCATCAACAAATTATAGAAATCAGACAGAAGGAGAGCCGTCATATCATCTTTAACTATCCTATGCCGCCCGTTGGGAGGAAACTGCTGGAGTTTCAATTGCTTCCAATTACGAGTATTTTGTGGATTAGATTAAGATCTAAATTAGTCTACCATTATATTTGCATCCTCATATTGATGTGCAACTTTATAGTAGATATAAGCAAGAATATGGTTGTTCTCTGCAAAGGAATTTGAATCGATGCCACTACTCAAGAGGGGAACCATGGGAACCATTGTTGAAGGCGCTACCTGTGTTGAAGGGTTTGAGAAGCATGAGAGATGATCCTGCACGCAGGAGGACAGATTTGTAGAAGCGTAGAGTACATATCTGCTAGGTGTAATGACTTCTATCAGTTTTCAAGATCCAGTGTATGCCAGATTTGTTGTGCTAGATTTGCATGCGTTCTCCAACTCCTGTAATTGCCTTAAATTCGCCTGTAGATCTGAAAATAAATGCCTCAGGATCCACCGTCCAGTTAAAACATAGCCATATCAATCTGTTCTAAATATTCCATTCTCAGAAAGAGTTGTCACTAGTGTATATTTCTTTGTTGAACGTGAAAGAGTTCTAACAACCACCAATAATAAATTTCCTGAGGAGTTTTGCAGCGAAATCTTTATTAGAAGAAGGGTGATTTTTTCCTCTTATCACGAGTTCAGATTGGATTTGGAGCGACTCCATCTCGTTGTCTATTAAATATTGTTAATTCAAGAGAGGATTGGAGGAGATACGTTGCATCAACAAATTATAGAAATCAGACAGAAGGAGAGCCGTCATATCATCTTTAACTATCCTATGCCGCCCGTTGGGAGGAAACTGCTGGAGTTTCAATTGCTTCCAATTACGAGTATTTTGTGGATTAGATTAAGATCTAAATTAGTCTACCATTATATTTGCATCCTCATATTGATGTGCAACTTTATAGTAGATATAAGCAAGAATATGGTTGTTCTCTGCAAAGGAATTTGAATCGATGCCACTACTCAAGAGGGGAACCATGGGAACCATTGTTGAAGGCGCTACCTGTGTTGAAGGGTTTGAGAAGCATGAGAGATGATCCTGCACGCAGGAGGACAGATTTGTAGAAGCGTAGAGTACATATCTGCTAGGTGTAATGACTTCTATCAGTTTTCAAGATCCAGTGTATGCCAGATTTGTTGTGCTAGATTTGCATGCGTTCTCCAACTCCTGTAATTGCCTTAAATTCGCCTGTAGATCTGAAAATAAATGCCTCAGGATCAACACGACTATATCCAGGGCCATGTGTAAGTTTTCAAATATTGTTCATTGCACTATAAACGCATGAAATATTCATATCCACGATCATGGACTAGTTTTTTTTTAAGGTTCAAGGCTTCCTTTTTTATTTAAAGATATTTTTTGTCCAAGGCCACGATTTATCAAATTATATGTGCATGAGGTCGCCATGATCTAGTGGAAGCTGTAAAATTTTCTGGACTATATCTGCAAATCATGCTTGTAAATTTAGGGTGAAGTTCAAAGCAACTGAATTTGTATGGATCAATGATGAGAGGTCAATGTTGGAGAACAAGAGATTGCATATTTGAATTCCCTTGACAGTTGCAGTAACCAAGAAACCAGTATGCGCAGGTGTTGTCAGTTGTCAAATATGCAAAGCAATATCCTGCCATTGTTATTTGGTGAAGTATGGAGCAATCCGGTGTGTCAGACTAACATTTAATTCTCAACTGATTAATCATTTCTACTTTGATCATGGCAGCTATCTCTCAACAAATCGATTATTGAGCAATTTATGCAATCTCTCCTCAAAAGTCAATTTCATGTGGCCTCCAACACATTCGTTGTTCCAATATTAATGGAAGATGTTACAAGGATAAGTTATTTTAGTTCTAATGTTTCATATGCACATAAATCACTTTATGTGCAAATTTTAAAAATATTATTTATGGTGGTTTAATTTGACATTTTTAATGTCTTGTTATTAGCCATAAAAGGCTTGACTAAAGGAAGAAAAGTCTTCTTCAAAAATGTATATTTCTATTTCCTTATTCAAAAGGAAATATCATTGTAATCTTCAAAATTAATAAGGTTTATTTTGTTGTGGTTGTTGTCCTAGATCCACCTGAAATTGAATAAGAGGATCATAGGTACACTTGAACTTGTCTGTGATGGTAATATTTTCATGGAGCATTATGATTTATGTCTAGTCTTGACATAATTATTGATCATTTAATACAACACACATGAAGTTAAGGAAATTCAAGCACTCATTTAATGAAATTCAAGCACAATGGAGCGCAAGTAATCAAGAAGCAGCAAAGATATTAAATTAGCAATCATATCAGCAATGCACAAATCAAGCTTGTAATGGAAGGATAATTGGACGTGACTTGGAGTCGAAAACATCATCAAATTTAAAGATCAACTCAACTTTCAATCATGATTTATTGTAACTTGCAAATAGTCATTTGGTAAGTTTACTTGTGTTTATAAATCAAGTGAAGTTGAATTTGTAATTGGGTGCATTCTCGGTTGAGCCCGACACCCAAGATTCCTTGTCATTTTGAGTAAAATTGACTAGGATGAGTACTTGAAACTCAAATCGTTGTAATACTTTGGGATGCATTTTCGGTGGTAACCGACATCCTCAACTTCCTGGAAGCAAGAAAGAAAGAAAACTTCAAGTGAGCAATTCATAGACAAAAACCCTGAGATGTGTAAGAGAGGGATTATTACCAATCCATACCTTATGTGGAGTCATATAATCCAATGTTGATGAGGGTGATGGATTTATCAAGTAGCATGCAGCGTCCACTACCTTTGCCCATAATTCATGTCCCAACTAGGCACCACTAAGCATGCTCCCTGCTCTTTCAATCAACATCCCATTCATCCTTTCTGCAACCCCATTCTATTGAGGTGTGTGTGGAGTATTATTCTTCCATTATTTACCAAATTTATTATATAATTCCTCGAATTCATTTCGCATAATTATCCACCATTATTCTTCCATTAGTGTTGCAAAAGGAGTCTTTAATCCACCGTCCAGTTAAAACACAGCCATATCAATCTGTTCTGAAGCTACCATTCTCAGAATGAGCTGTCACTAGTGTATATTTCTTTGTTGAATGTGAAAGAGTTCTAACAACCACAAACAATAAATTTCCTGAGGAGTTTTGCAGCGAAATATTTATTAGAAGAAGGGTGATTTTTTCCTCTTATCACGAGTTCATATCGGATCTGGAGCGACTCCATATCGTTGTCTATTAAATATTGTTAATTCAAGAGAGGATTGGAGGAGATACGTTGCATCAAAAAATTATAGAAATCAGTCAGAAGGAGAGTTGTCATATCATCTTTGATTGTCCTATGCCGCATGTTGGGAGGAAACTGTTGGAGTTTCAATTGCTTCCAATTACGAGTATTTTGTGGATTAGATTAAGATCCAAATTAATCTGCCATTATATTTGCATTCTCATATTGATGTGCAACTTTATAGTAGATATAAGCAAGAATATGGTTGTTCTCTGCAAAGGAATTTGAATTGCTTCCACTATTCAAGAGGGGAACCATGGGAACCATTGTTGAAGGCGCTACCTGTGTTGAAGGGTTTGAGAAGCATGAGAGATGAGCCCGCACATAGGAGGACAGATTTGTAGAAGCGTAGAGTACAGATCTGCTAGGTGTAATGACTTCTATCAGTTTTCAAGATCCAGTGTATTCCAGATTTGTTGTGTAGATTTGCATGTGTTCTCCTGCTCCTGTAATTGCCTTAAATTCGCCTGTAGATCTGAAAATAAATGGCTCAGGATCAACACGACTATAACCAGGACGACATGTAAGTTTTCAACTATTGTTCATTGCACTATAAACGCGTGAAATATTCATATCCATGATCATGGACTAGTTTTTTTTTTAAGGTTCAAGGATTCCTTTTTTATTAAAAGATATTTTTTGTCCAAGGCCACGATTTATCAAATTATATGTGCATGAGGTCACCATGATCTAGTGGAAGCTGTAAAATTTTCTGGTCTATATCTACAAATCATGCTTGTAAATTTAGGGTGAAGTTCAAAGTAGCCGAATTTGTATGGATCAATGATGAGAGGTCAATGTTGGAGAACAAGAGATTGCATATTTAAATTCCCTTGACAGTTGCAGTAACCAAGAAACCAATATGCTCAGGTGTTGTCAGTTGTCAAATCTGCAAAGCAATATCCTGCCATTGTTATTTGGTGAAGTATGGAGCAATCCGGTGTGTCAGACTGACATTTAATTCTCAACTGATTAATCACTTCTACTTTGATCATGGTGGCTATCTCTCAAAAAATTGATTATTGAGCAATTTATGCAATCTCTCCTCAAAAGTCAATTTCATGTGGCCTCCAACACATTCGTTGTTCCAATCTTAACAGACTATGTTACAAGGATAAGTTCTTTTAGTTCTAATGTTTCATATGCATATAAATCACTTTATGTGAAAATTTTAAAAATATTATTTATGGTGGTTTAATTTGACATTTTTAATGTCTTGTTATTAGCCATAAAAGGCTTGACTAAAAGAAGAAAAGTCTTCTTCAAAAATGTATATTTCTATTTCCTTATTCAAAAGGAAATATCATTGTAATCTTCAAAATTAATAAGAAGGTTTATTTTTTTGTGGTTGGTGTCCTAGATCCACCTGAAATTGAATAAGGGGATCATAGGTACACTTGTACTTGTGTGTGATGGTAATATTTTCATGGAGCATTATGATTTATGTCTAGTCTTGACATAATCATTGATCATTTAATACAACACACATGAAGTTAAGGAAATTCAAGCACTTAGTTAATCAAATTCAAGCACAATGGAGCGCAAGTAATCAAGAAGCAGCGACGATATTAAATTAGCAATCATATCAGCAATGCACAAATCAAGCTTGTAATGGAAGGATAATTGGACGTGACTTGGAGTCGAAAACATCATCAAATTTGAAGATCAACTCAACTTTCAATCATGATTTATTGTAGCTTGCAAATAGTCATTTGGTAAGTTTACTTGTGTTTATAAATTAAGTGAAGTTGAATTTGTAATTGGGTGCATTCTTGGTTGAGCCCGACACCCAAGATTCATTGTCATTTTGAGTAAAATTGACTAGGATGAGTACTTGAAACTCAAATCATTGTAATACTTTGGGATGCATTTTCGGTGGTAACCGACATCCTCAACTTCGTGGAAGAAAGAAAGAAATAAAAGTTCAACTAAGCGATTCAAGTGAGTGAGTTGCAAATAAACCTTCTTCTGTCAAGTCAAATTGTAATCAGGATCTACCTACTCAAGGAGACCTCATTTAGTGTTTTGAAATGGCTCGAAATCTAGAATTATTAGAGTTACTGAACACTCTAATAAACACCACTGAAGACAACACAATGATATTGAACAAAACAACTCTTCAATCAGTGCTAACTTGTTTGCGAGTGACGCAAGATAAAGTTAGACTTCTTCAATCTCTATCCCAGCTATTGAATGATGAGTTGACTAATCTCAAAAATCAACAACTAGTGAAGTGTTCTGAACTAGTTTCCGTTCAACACAAACCCTCTCTATGATGATGATGATGATGATGTTTTTGATCAACAGTCAGTGAAGGAACAACACATTGATACAACTTCAGAATCAGTTTCAGATGAAGTTGAATCTATTCATGAACCTGCATTTCAGTTTTCTTTTGATTTCAGTAAAGAAAACCTTTCAATGATGCATCAACATGTAGTAAATCCACTTCCACGGATTTCAAAGCAACGGGTTCAGAATACTCTTTC
>SNQJ01S0003642.1:168913-183319 GCA_010110895.2 Picea sitchensis
CTTGAGCATAGAAGGGGGGAGTACAATGATGTAACTCTCATGCACCTTAAGGGGGGGAGTTCAAAATTCTAGTGATGATGGTTCATGAAAACACTTGTGGTCTCTCCTTTCAGTTGAAAAAGAGGGGAATTAATGATGGTTGTCAGACAGAAAGTTTCGACAACAACAAACATCAAGTATGCCAGATGGGCATGAAATTTTCCAAATGGTCAACTGCAGTCTGTAGATGACAGACTTTGGAAGAATTATGGTTCAATAATTTTAAGTTGAATCATATAGATTTTGATTTTGAGAGAAATGATGTGAACATTTGGTTCACATATATGGTCATTTGACCTAGCAGAGGACAAGAGGATCCTTCTGCATTGCATCTTGGAATTTTATTGAGTTGTCAGGCATTTTCAGGGATGTGTCAGACTAGAAGCTGATTCACTTCTCTTGGTTCGCTCTCATCAGATTGGAGTTTACATTAAGTAAACAATTTGCATTCATCCTAGCTCACATGATTACATAGTGAGATTTTCCAGAGATGACAGGCTTTGACAGGATTATGGTTCAATGACTTGCAATTGAACCATACACATTATACATTGGGATGTTGTTGGACACCTAAAAGTGTCAAGATTGGTTAGTGGTTATCCAAAAACCATCAGATACATGGTATCAATTGGTCAGTGGTCATCCCAAACCACAGATTCGGAGAGCACTTTCAGTGATACACTGATAGTTGAGCGGTGATACTACATGTTCACCAATTAGCAGAAGACATTAGATTATTCTAGCTAAAATACTTGGCAAAATGATCAAATTGTCAAGCAATCAAGGAATGTTCAGATATTGCAGTTGTTCACTTCCATATCTCATCTCTCTTCCAGTTCATTTCAAATGAACATGTTTAGCATCCAGATTGGCGGTTTTTCATGCAGTTCTTCATTGAGGCTCAGCATAGGAGTTTCAGTATGAAGACTTGGAATTGATACCAGTTTATGCTTTATTGCTGGTATTATTGATCGGACTTGTGATTGAGGGGGGGATTGCTAGCCTATGGCTTACCTTTACCAATCACTAAGTCTAAATTGTCACCTATATTTGTATCATTCATTTGAGATATTAGTAATATATCCTCAAGTGATGACTAATGAGTTAGTTAAGATTGCCTAGCCTAGTCATCATGCATGATTTTAGGATCTAGAGCAAATCTCTCTATGAGGTGGCATCACCCATTGTACTATAAATATGTAACATTGGAGTGAATAATAGAGTGTTGGCTAGTGAGCATTTTCCGCCATGTTGTTGTTCTTGTTTTTGTTTTATCATCCACATCTCCAACATACCTTTACAAATTTTCTTGGAGATTTATATCTTCCTCTATATTTAGATCTCCCACTTGAGGACTTATTTTTATTTCTTTCCTGGGAGCACCCTCTTACAAATAAGGCATATTTTCTCTGGATTTCCATGTTTTTTGCATCATCTCCTCCGACAACAAGGATGAGACCACATCATTGAAACTTAAAGTAGTTGCATTACTACCTATGGCCACAACCAAACAATCCCATGATTCTAGTAAAGAGAAAAATAAACTGATACACTTATCTTCATCATAAATCTTAATATCAACATACAATAATTGACTTACCATAGTATTGAATGTGTTAAGATGTTATGTTACCAAGTCTCCATGTTTCATTCTCAGGTTGTACAAATTCTTCCATAGGAAAAGTTTTGTTACCAAGGACTTGTACTGATACAAATCCCCTAACTTATTCCATATTTCCTTGACTATAGATTCCCCTAAAAGATTCAGTAATATTAAATCTGAGAGACAACCAAATTCTACTCTTTTCCTTCTGGTCCAAATTTTTCCAGTCTTCTATTGAAATTCCCATAGGTTCAGTACCTATATCTACAACAAACCATTGATATTTTTCTACCAAAATATCTTCCATATTGAGCTTCCACAACTCAAAACTTTTCCCATTAAAATTTTCAATCTCTATTTTTAAACTACTCTCCATTTCGTTTCACCACAAGAATTGATACCACAGAGCTCCCACTATAACAAGTTTTATCACATACCCGATCCAAACCCTTAGCCACAAACGCGTCCCCCCGAAGCCAATAACTACTTTGATACCAAATGTAAGTTTTAAACCTTTTACATTAATGCAATACACACACAAATTATTAACACAGAAAATAAAACAATTGCAATCACACATATACATAAATATTTGTTGGAAATATTGTTGTCGTTGATGTCAAAGATGGGGGGATATTATATATGTCCAAGATAAATATTGAAAGATGTATATTGTTGGAAATATTTATTTTGGATTTTTGGTGCTCAGGTTGGATACCCTATCTTTGAAGGCCTTTTTACTCTGAAGACCTAGTTAAAATGGGAGAATAGTATATATGGTTGAAAATATTATTTTGAGACCTTTCCAACGTGTATATGGAACACCCTCTAACTACATAAGAATGAGGAGATATGAAATATTTTTTGAGGTCGACCCAACCCATTTTACAAGTCGGCCCCATAAGTGAACACAAAAACATTATAAATACAGGATAGATGTGCACATTTGAAGAGCATCCAAGAAATAAGATAAAGTACAAGTGCACAAAAGAGATCTGAGGTGCACAAGAGGATCTAGGGATTATTCATGGGGTCTAAAGGTGCACAAGAGGAGTTTTCTTGTAGTTTTAAGGGTGCACCATGAAGGACTAAGGTCTATGATGCTACAAAGTATATTTTTTATAGGTTGTGATGTTGCAGCCTGGAATTATATTATGGGAATGATGATATGAGGTTCATTAGGTAATTAAGGCTAAATTGACTAGGGTTTGAAGATATGCCTAGGGTATGAAGCAAGGAGAGGCGTTGGAGCACGAAGGTTAAGGATATTATGATGTCATGAAATGAAAGAAGTATGAAGCATGCAAGTGAAGTTAGAAGTACTCTATGTATGAATATCTTGGATTGGTTCCTATACAAGTCTTACTAAGTTGGTGCTCAATTGAAGATATTGGTGTCCCTAGTAGGTTTGTGACTACACAATATCTTATTGAGTTGGTTCTCAATTGAAGAGATTTGTGTCTCTAGTAGGTTGGTGCCTACACAATATCTTGTTGAGTTGGTGCTCAGCTAAAGAGATTGGTGTCTCTATTAGTTTGGTGCCTACAAGCTTTGTGACAATAGGTTGGTGCATACAAACATTTATAAAGATACATTTTTATGGTTTTATCCCACAAGGCTTTCAAAATTAAACTTGGTGTATTGTGATTTGATTTTACATGCATTTGTTGTTAATAAATGATTGACGAATGGTTATTTAAACTAAAAATGATCTTATACTGATTCACCCCCCTCTCAGTATAAGCATAAGTTCAACAAGATTTAACTTGGAAATTGTTGATCAAATTAGATGGTGGTAATTTGATTCATTAATTATCTATCCAAGTTGGTAAAATTTTGAGGTACCATCAAAGTATATGTAGGAAAAATCTAAAAAATACAACATTATTAAAGATGTAAACTTTGTAACCAGTTGTTCATCTAGCAGTGGATGTTCTAAGGTAGAAATTCAAGTTGGATATAGTTTTTATATCTAACAATACTATGTCGAATGCAATTTATCAACTGAATTGACAACCTTCAATGAAGCAATCATTAAACCAAACTAATGCAAACAAACATGACTTACCATATGTAGTTACTAGTTAAAAAAGGATTGATAACATCATTGCATAAAAACTTACATGTATGACGGTTATCTGTTCAGAGAAGTACCAATTCATATCAACCATAAATCAAGAATGTGCTTCATGTGTCAATTTTCACATGCAACTCTATGTGACTAATTTCAGATCTGAAAATTGTTGCCTTCTTCCTCTTACCCTCCAGTGTGAACACTGTGAAGCATAGTTCCCAAAATCATGACACTCAAAAAATATAATCTCACTAAGATCCTTCTTTTGTCTCGACTCAGGAGATGCTTCCCTCTCAGGAGAATCCATTCTCCTTGACAGACCTCTTATATCTGGGAAACCCCTTCTTCCCTTCCTAGTGTAGGGAACAAGGGATTGGTTCTCATTATTTATACTCTTTACCACTTCATCCATATCATCTTTGGATACTAACTGGGTATCCTCATGGATGCAATATGTCCATAGTCTTTCAAATTCTAGAAACTTGTCTCATGCACATATCCCTTGTACAAATGGTTCCTAGGACCTGGGAAGAACTCAACATCCTGTACTATCTCACCAATAGTTGTGAGATGATATTGGATATGAGTAATATTCATGAGATAACTGACAAATGTGTCCTCATTAGTCATCCTAACAATCTGAAGTTGGTTCTTCAAGCATAGCATGCTTCCAGTATTATTTGTTTTGGTAAAGACCCACCAAGGAAGCATACATATCCTTTATCAGTTGCTTTCTCGGCAATGTGAGGAATCAAGTGGTCCTTCACGGACTCTAGCAATAACCACTTGGCCTTCACTTCCCTCTTCTTCTGGAATGCCAAATCTACTCAATCAGTCAGAATAGGGACCACATCCTTAACATACTCCTTGAGGTCATTCTCTTCCAAAATAAGGAGAACCCTTTCCTTCCAAGACCGAAAGTTGGTTTCCCCTTATAACTTATCCTCAATATTGAATGTATTCACCATATTGACCTCCCTGGAACAAGAAAAAATAAAACACTCTTCCATTATTGTAGCCAACAAAGTGTCTCAATATGATCCCCTTCTCTTAAAATCCCAAGCTCTAATACCATTTCAATTTTCACGTGCAACTCTATGTGACTAATTTCAGATTAAAATATGCTTCCTAGTGATCTAACAGTAAAACCCTAGTTGTTGTCACTGAAAAAATTTACACTGAAAGTATTGAATGAAAACATATGCAGCAGAAACACAAAGATCAGAGATGAATCATCAATACACATGAGGCACAATTTCAGTTTTGCAATCTTGTTAACATTAGAAATCCTGATGGAAAAACCATCCCTCCCAACCAATACAATATCACCAAAATCTGAGGACAACCTTGTCCTTCAATAACCATACAAATCAAAAGACCAAACCTCAACAATATTATGGGAATCTCCTCTACCCAAGAATCTACTATAGACCACATGTACGAACTGTTGATGTCACCTGCCAGCCTGTACGGATTTGTACATGCCCAGAAAAATCAGATACTTGATTCACTTTACTAGCAACTCGTGGACATATGTTATTTTATCCACTACAAATCACGTATAACCTATACGTGATTTGTCCTTATGCAATCTACATATGTATGCGCTTATTCCTTCTACAAACCGTGTATTGTACAAAACATTTGCTTCACACATGCGACCTTCTTCACCTCTCTCTTCAGGGCCAGATTCACTACCTTGTAGACTTTCCCTTTGCAGATATCATTGTTGGATGCAGGTCGAGTCAGGAATAAAGGCTATTTTTGGAGGAGAAGCATGGAAGGAGGAAAGGATAGTTGGAAGGAAAAGCAGCACGTGCAAGAGAAGCAGGCGAGGGGCGCATGCAAGGAAGACCTAACGACATTAGGGTTATGGTTTTTGTAATGTATTTTAATGGTTTGTGAGCCATGGATATAAATAAGTAGTACTTAGGCGCTACAAAAGGGAGACGGAGACACAGAGAGAGAGGGGGGCAGAATATACAGAAATACACAGAGGAAGAGAGATTTGTAAGAATTGTATGAGTCGTTAAGCTAGGGAAGTAGTGAGTGACTCGATACTGAGGTTTATATCACAGGCTGAGGATCCTAGTGTGACCTAGTCAACCTCACATGAATCGAGGAGCATGTGGAAAGGGGTGAGACCTAAGATTGTAAACACGCACAGCATGATATATTTCTGAACTATAATAAAAGATTGAGATCTAGATCTTTGTGGACGTATCCTAGAAGGGGGTGAACCACGGTAACACCTGTGTTATGTGAATGAATGTATGCATATTTATGTGTGATTAATTGATTAATGAAGTATTAGGTAGATCTGGTATTCCACATGCATGAATAAGAATTACTATTATAGTTATATATTATACTGAATGAATAAATATTACAGGACACAAATGCAGATATTTGATCATTCCCAGGTTGCAAGCACATGAGTATTGCAGCCAACCATAGAGTTATCTCAGGTGAGACTGCGCAGTACACTCTGTGTGTTGCGTTGCCTTCTGGTCTAACAGAGGGGCTGATAGTTTTAAAGGGATTTTGTTGGGAGCTTATTAAATATGAACCAGGTTCAATCTATGATGGTAAGGTAGAATCAGAATAACCCATAAAGAATCATTAAGATCAATGGAAGAGTAGGAAATCCAACAAATGGTTATGTTGCCAGTTGTTTGGAAGAAAATGGGACTGAGTATGTGAGATTTGTGGAATACATGTCAAAAGAATGTCGAATCGGAAAAAATTCGTTGAGAGAATGAGAATCTAAAAGGGAATGTTGAGACCATGGAATCTAATGAAGGAAGAGATAGAGATATGGTTGAACACAAAGGAGATAGACTTTGGGTAGAAAGATAACAGAAATTTGAAGTTAACATCACACAAATATCTGGACAAGTACATATTCAATGACTTGCATGAAGTATTTTTTTGTGATTTCCAGGACATATTGCAGGAGTGGATAAAAAGATTGAAATACAACCATCCTACAAATCGGATCAAACAACTAGAGTGGAATCCCAAAGAGATCATGCAATTACAACAAGTTGATAATAATTTTACACTTGCAGTAGATTTCTGGGTAGACAACATTGTTGCAGGATTTATCAAAGAATTTGTAATAGATACAATGAAGTCGTACAACGTAGCTTAAAAATAGTTCTTTAAGGGACCTCGAGGTAGGTACATCAGATCGTTATATACTTCCATTAAGATATTACTATATAACAAAGGTGTAATGACAATGGAGTTAGACAGCTAAACTTCCCTGCGTGCATGGAGGAAGGGGCGAAGCACTGACAGAAGAAAGAGAAATGGAAGGAGAAGGGGATAAAGGAAAGAAAGAGGAGGCCTTGGACCTAATTATGATGGACAAAGACCAGATCAAGCGGATCATGGCAACAACTTGAAAGATGTGTAGTGGAGTACCCTACCAATATAAGGTGAACACCAAGAATAGAGTCGTAGTCGTGAGGGAAGGCTTGGTAAGTGATGAAGAGGAGGTAGAGGATCTCCAGGCTATGAAGAAGATTGAGTAAATCTTGCGCATGACATATGAAATGAAGACGAGAGGTCCAAGAATGAAATAGAAGGAAACACTCCTATCCATATCAGTGTCAATGTGGAACCCATAAACCCATGTGCGACTAATACACCAAGAAGAACACCACAATTTAGACAACCAAATTTTGAGAGAAGGAAGACAACATGAAGTACATCTACACAAGGAAAAATAATTGGGGGAACTAGTTCAGGAAGCATTAGTCAAGTATCTACACCACGCAGAGGTAGTAGTTCATCATTCGAGATGGCAGGACATGATCCCATCATCAGGTTACTAGAATTCAAAGGAGAGGCGTTGGAGGAACCGGAGAAGCACCTGTTTATCTATGAAAAGGTATGGGAAGCAAAATAGATCATAGATGAGGACACTAAAGTTTCACATTTATCTATCACGCTAAGAGATCGCGCACTAGATTGGTACATGAATTTAGTTGTGAACGGTCTACCAGGGACAACCAGAACGATTGGAGATATCAAGAAGTTGTTGATAAATGAGTTCCAGAAGCCTAGTTCAGAGGATCAATACATGAACAAGATGATAGACATTAGACAGAAAACAGGATAATTTGTATGGGAGATTGACCAGATATTCACACGATTGAAGGGAAAGCTAAAATATGTCATGAAAGATATGCAACATAGGCATATGTTCGTCAATTCACTGCTACCACACTTGAAATATCCATTGTGACAACAAGTTTTAGACACAGGCAGAGGCTCTAATGACAACCCTACAACTGGAAGAGAACCAATATCAGAAGACAGATCCAGCCATAGAGGATTTGAAGGAGGATCTGAAGAACTTAGTGTTCCAGTTGAACTAGAACAAAGTTAAGGACAAAAGAGAAGTTGTTTGGTGTACCACATGTAGGATAGAAGAACACCATAAGAAGGAATGTCCAACATTCGCGTAGTACATCACAGCAGAAATTCCTAACCCATTTCCAACAAGAGGGATATGGTGTGAGATCTGTAAGAAATAGCGTCATGATCCATACCACTACCCAATGATGCAGAAGTACCAAACAGTACCTAAGATCTCATATTTCAACTTTTTCAAGTCAGTAGGCCATGATGACAAAGATTGCAGAAACCATGGACCTTATGAGGGAAATACCCTCATATGAATACAGGGTGCATGAAAACATGATGATCGCACAAGCCGCACCTCAGTTTAACCAAGTACCAACCCCGTATAACACTATGCAACAATAGTATAAAATTGTGCAACAAAAATATAACATTGTGCAATCGCAATACAATACCGCACAACCACATTATAATCCTGCACAGTATAACCAGGTGCCTCAGTATAATGCACCACGAGGGGATCGAATTGGATACAAAGGTGGAGGAAGAGAAAGAGGAGGATTTGGAAGAGGTAGAGGATCAGTGGTATGCCACAATTGTCAACAACCAGGACACTATGCAAGATAATTTCCACTTCCACCAACGACCTGTATGTACTGTCGCGCATCATATCATGACACAGAAGAATGTTCAACACTATTAGGGAAGATCCAGGAGAAGAGAAATCAGAACAATCAGAATGTTCAATGGATTTTAGCAGAAGTGAGGGATGAAGGAAGAAACATCAACATAGTTACACGAGGAAGAGCTAAAACCGAAAATGATGCAGTAAGACAAGAGCCAACACTACACCAATGGGTGAAAAAGAATGTCGAACCAAAGATGCAGTTTGATGCGTAGAATGAAAATGAGATAATCAAGCAAGCTAGACAAGAATTTATGAATCCATATATTGCATCGACATCGATAACAAAGTACCAGTGTACAAGATGTCTCCATCGTTGGATCACACCGAAGAAGCACAACCCCTGTGACAAGTAAGTATGATTAAGGGTTTTTTTCAATCCTGTCTTAGAATACTAAATGGCCCATCCTCTGTTAAAGCATTACAAAATATGGTAGAAAGATGTAGCATAGAGGCAGAAGAAAAGATAGAACAGAAAACAGTTAATCATCTGCATACAAGAAGGAGAAGAAACAGGGAATTCAGACTGAAAACCAACATTGGATATTTCAACATGGAAGATATTATACTAGATTTAGGACCCAAAGTAAATGTATTACCAAAGAAGACATGGAAATGTATGGGAGAACCCACATTATGATATTCACATGTTCAATTGAAACTAGCAAATCAACACAGAGTTCTACCAATTGGAAGCCTAAAAGGAGTGACAATAGATTTGGATGGAGTACGGACTAAACCCGACTTCGAATTAATCAAGATAGTGGATGGAACAGCACCGTATCCAACATTTCTTGGCTTGGATTGGGCATTTGAAAACTAGGCCATAATCAACTTAAATATGAGGAAGATGGCATTCGAATCAGGAGAATACATATTCATTGCGCCATTGGACCCATCATAAGGGGAAAGGTTTGTAGAACCTACTTGTTTGGACCTCGAGAAAATTAACCAGTTGTATAGAACAACTGCGCGAGAAGAAGATTATGTGAATCCAACTGCAGATGGGGTGTGTTAGCACTAAAAGTCATACTTTTACTGCTAAAGTGTAAGCTCATCACCCATCAGAATGTAAAATATAATTTGGTTTTGAATAGGTGGATCAACAAGATGGATAAAGAAAGGGAGAGGGAAGCAAACTACAAATCAGTAGGCTACACCAATGGGCAATGGAGTCAAAAACATCCTACTCATCGAAGGCACAAAAGCTACTCAACAGAAAACAAGATTATATGTTGATAGGTGGAAAAATGAATAAGGAAAACATAAGATAGAATGTTCACTAAACAAATATCCTCTCAATTTAATGAACCAACAGATACTTGAATATAAACAATGACTGATGGGAAAAATACAACAGATCCTTTGTTGCTTAGGGTCCATAAATCATTGACATCCTTTGATCCTCAAATCTGCAATATATTCAAATAAGAAGAAATATAAAAGAAGAGTTACAATCTGAAATCACNTACAATCTGAAATCACAGCTCTCATGAGTCTCCAACAGCATTAATACTTACAATCAAAAAATGTCCACAGGCTTACAAATGAACACACACAGGAAAACTGCCTACTCCTACTCTCTCTAGCCTCTCTTGGCTCATCCATCCCCCTTCTCCAAGAGATATATCCCTCTTTAAATAGAAAATAGAATACAAATAACCTAAGGAGTTCGAATCCCCTCTCCTCCATTGGATTCTAATCCTTGGAGATAGGTGGCAACAGTCAAAGAGACAAAAATCCAACAAACTGTTGATTTTCAGGAATTTGTTGGAAGTCATTAATAAATTGTTTCCACCTCATGCATGAGGCCTTTGATGGAGCTAAATATTAGGTGCAGGTGTCCCTTGACATCTAAATGATCCTTAATAATTCATTCGAACCCTCCTTTACATGTGGCAACCTCCCAACAAGGAGAATATGAAAGTTGTGAACACTACAGGAAATTAGTACGCAACGCCACTGTGCAGAGTACGCAGCGCCTACTTATATATCCAATATCTCTCAAACCAAAACACATTTTGAAAAACTGAGAGAGTTTTTTGTTACTTGGAATGTTATGAACAAAAACCTCCTCTCATTTTCAAAGATACATCTCCAAATTCTCATAACCCAATTTTTAAATTAGTGACTCAAAACTGGCAGAATAACTCTACACAATTTAGCCTCTGGCAGAATATTACATAGCGCCTGTAGGTAACGCCCGACTGTGTTTCTGCATGCAATTTGGTAGAATAAATCCATGGGTTCTTTGATGATTGAACTTGGATATTGGGAATAACTCAATATAATTTCAATTTTCCTTAAAACAAATAAAAATCCCATGACAATGGTATTCATTTGCCAAAATGAATAATGAAATGCAGATTCTGTTCTCTATGAAATATTAGGTAGCATATGTAGGTAGCGCCACTTATGAAACGTTGAGGCATAAGCCAATATTGTGCTAACATAGGCTCCATGGGGGGAAGATTCCTCCATGTGAGGCTCTAATGACTCTTGTAGTTTCAATGCCTTATCCTTTGGGCTTATGGAGTCATACTCTCAACCTTTAACCTCTACAATCTGCTTTGATCTCTGACCTTCAGCTGAAACTAAATGAAAATGAAAACTAGAACTGACAAAATGATGAAAACGATGCTTGTCTAGCAAGCTTATTGCACACACCTACTCTAATTATTGGGAAACTAAAGCGTTCAAGTTACATGAAACAACCAATGAAGCCATTTCATCATTTTTTTAACTGTTTGAATTTTTGAAATGTGCTTCCTTAAGCACCAACGATAATTCTTACTTGAAGGCACATCAAAGAAACATTTGGAATTACACTTTCCATTGAAGAAATCAATGAGCCTAGGCCCATTTTCTGCTTCCAGACCGGCTGCAAATGGATCCTGAAAAACATCATCAATACTTGCCCCTGCAACATTGCTTTGTGTAAAAAGGAAAAGTATTGCATTAGGTCCTTCATCCATTGTTCTTGGTTGTTGTATGGCTTGTTGATTCTCTAATTCCTCCTCAATGCATATGGCCTTGGTCCACTCCTAGTCATGAGGTGTATTAGGAAAAAGGCTTAGTGATGCTTGTCTTTCTTTAATTTCAACCTTTCTCATCTGATCACATGGCATTTGATCTTGGTTGCTTGATGAAACTAAGCTTGTGTCTTCAAGAGGAATAGGGGGTTGATAGGGAAGTTCATCACAATTAGAAGTGTTGGGGAAACTAAATTCTTCTATCTTATCTTCTGATTGTGAGGGATATTCATCATAGCTTGGCTTCTGGTCCCAATTTTTCAGTTTTTCACCCTCTAAAATTAGATTATCATCTTTTTCTTCTTTTTCAGCAATAAAAATATGACATGATGGTTGAAACAAGTTATTGTTGCTTTGATGGGAAGGGTACTTTTCTGATATAAGGTCTTCAACAGATTTTTCATGGAAATCATCTTCATAATCATCATACAAAGGTGAATCAATGACCATTTGACTATTAATGGTTGAGGGGATTAGTACAATAGCTGGGACAGTTGTTTTCTCAGGGAAAACATCCTCATAGTCATCAAAACATGGCAAATCATGGCACATTGGTTCATTAACAATAGGAGGTGTTAGCAATCAAAATGCACCGGGCTTTTGAAAGCATTTTTATCTCTCTCTCTGTTTCACTCATTTTCCTTCTTAGCCTTTGGAAAGTGTCTTAAAATTCTAGTGTCCTTATCACATTAACACTACTTGTTTAAATTCTTATGTCTAAGTCTTGAGTCTCTTCATACCAAACTTATATTTTAGCCTCTTGGGTTTGATGGCTTTAGAAAAACTCTAGGGACCCATGGACCAAGCCATATGTTCACATATGCCAAGTTCCAAGTATGCACACCAAGAGAGTTCAACGCAAAAGTCTAGTGCACAGTCACATGCTCAAGCTATGAATTAACCCTCGATTCATGTTATTAGTTGACACACAAGGTCCAAATTATTCACAAGTTGTGTCCATATATCAAAATCATGAGTCAGAAATAAATCAAAACCCAGCGCCGAGCCAAACTATAGCTTATTCTTATGACAGGTCGACACCTCGAGTTAGGAGTTAAAAAAAAATTCAACACATTAAACTGAGCTTACGAGTCAAGAAAATAGGTTGATACACCATACCAAATTCAGTGTTGAATTTCATATTCTATTCTCCTCATTGATCAAGTTAATGCAACTGCAAGGTACCAGAAGTTTACAGCTGTTGTTTCTTGCTATTTTATATCAACGTGTCAAACTACAAGCCACTCAACACGTCAAAGTCGAGCACCCCTGGTTCTATTGTGTGTTATCTGATAAATATGCCATCTGTTTAAAATGTGCAAAGGAGAAGAGATCATGCTACCATGTGCTCAGCCAAGTCGACAGAAAGATGTCTTCATAGGGTTTTGACAGGGCCGCATTCGTTTATTTGAGATTGTAGATGTTGGGTGCTCAGGATCTTGTTCTTCTGCTGTGGTTACAAATTTCATTCTAGGCATAGATATTTCCTTTGATGTTTGACTGCAGAGGCTAAGACAAAGCACATTTTTCAAATTTTACAACTATCTGAAAACAGAGCTTTCACCAGCACAGGAAGCACATCTATAAACAGTTAGTTGTTGAAAAGCAAATCTTTCAAAGGCTAACTAGCAAATTTCAAGGAAGAAGAGCTGGTGAAAGCACAGAGGAAGACATAATGACATTATTTTTGCATAGATCTAAGTTTTATCATTCTAAGGGCACGAGGATTGTTTTAAAGTGAAAGTTATAATTAAGAAGATATGTTTCAGTTTTTCAAGCTGCCAGCAAAGTGAAAGAGATCAAGCAAATCACCTATTTCTGTCCAAGAGATTTCTTAGTTGTCAAAAGAAGATTTCAGCTGCCTTGTCATCATCTGAAGGTTGTTGATGTATCAAATATTTGTGTAGTTGTCGAAGATTTCAGATTTAGATGATGATTTGATTCTTTTATATAGAATTGTTTCCTATTTTCTTGTACTTAGTTAATATCCTATTTTCTATATTTAGTATTCCAGATCTAGTTCTTTAGGATTTATGACTATTTGTAAGATATAAATACCTATCTTTTGATAGAAGGGGGGTTTGATTCTGGATACAGAAATATACTATATTGTAAATAGGCTTTTCATATGATAATACAAATCACAGTTTTCTCTCTCTATTGATGTCAGATTCTCATTTTTTCTTCTATACTTTATTTAAGTTGTTTCAGCTAAACTGTGACTGTCATCTCATCAATCAGCTCATGACTTATCTAATGTTGCTTAACATTGTTTATTAAACCATGCATCTTGTATTTGGTTTATAAACAATGATTTCTTCACCCACCTAAAGCTATCATCTAATTATTGATCCTTGAGAGCACTGGTTCATTTGTTTCTCATTTTTACTGTCTGGATACCATACTGTAATTGAGTTATCCCATTGATCCACAAATACATAAACACAAAAACAGTTTAACTTGAAGTTACCAAGCATCTTTGATTTACAACCTCAAAGAGTTTCTTGGAGTGATAACAAATTGGCGTCGTTGTCGAGGAGAGGAGATCTATGCTCAACTTCCTTGGGAGACGACATAGATCCAGCTTTGATGATAGACA
>SNQJ01S0003642.1:183393-213089 GCA_010110895.2 Picea sitchensis
AGAATGATTCAGTGGCGACTCCATTGTTCATTAAATCGTTGGTGACTCCATTGGTATGACATGAACACGATCTTAGCAAAGAGGTATGCATTATGTGATTTTTCAAGTATTTCTAGTTTTCCTAATCTAGTACCAACTAGAGATGAATGGGAGAACAGTCTTCCCAGATTTCGAGGAGAACACTGGGAAGTGCTAGCTGAACATTTGTTGGACTTTCATGATTACATGCATCGGTTGCAAGTAGTGCATGAGGATGTTCAGATCCGACTCTTTTGTTTTTCATTAGAAGGGATTGCTCGTGATTTGTACCGGTCTCTGCCTATTGCTAGTATCAGTTCTTTGGTTGATTTTCATGCTTCCTTCCATGTGTTTTGTAAAGGCATATTTTCAGCTGAATTTCTATTTCCTAAATGTTGTCATGAGTTCAATTTGTTGAATAAAAATCCAAATATTCAAGAAGACTTGGTTGTAGCAGAAGACATCTCTAATCATGATCAAGAGTTTGATGATCCACATTTTGATAACCATGATGGTGCTTTTGACATTGTATTGAATGTGTCTATTAAAGATGGTTGCCGCGAAGGTCAAGAGGTGTTGAAGGATAATAGTGACATATTTGACATCATATCAGATGTGTCTGTTGTTTTAAATATTGATCAAAATCAACATGTCTCTTTTGTATGTATTGATGTCAAAGAACCAATGCATATATCAGCAGGAAAAAGAAATGAATTTGAGTCAGCAGGAGAAAGTAATAGATCAACATATTTCAGATATGTGGCAAATACTATGAGCAGCCCTCAACTTTCAGATTTGCAAATAAAGGTAGATTGCAGCAGATATGAAGAAGAAGGTGAGAAGTCGAAAGGTCCAGATCAGCAGTCCATCCTATATGTTTCTCCAATAGATCTTGAGAAGCCTCCATTCAACAGTGAGATTAGTAAAGGCAACCTTCAACATCATTTCAATTTACAGATGGATCAACAATCCAAAGAGGTATTGCTTTGCGAATTTGATGACCCTTTTGCTGACTATTTGGAGCCTATGAGTAGCATTAATCCAAAAATATTTTTGTCAGATGAAGGTTGGTCTTGTCATCTTTTCAAATGGAATTTCCACAAGCTATAGTCTTTTTCATCTTTTGGGTCAACATCAAGTATGATACAAGCAAGTCAATTACTTTCTTGGTTGCTTTGGAAATTTAGTTTTACTTGATCAATCTGCCTCTATTGGTTAGTGTAGGAGTAGGCAGAGGAATAAGCTCGCCATACGAGTAGTTAGATATTTTTCAGTTGTTGATTTTGTGAATAAGAAGTGCAGGCAACATACAGGCTTCATACAAACAGACAGGCTACAGGTCTGCAGGGAATCAGTTGTACAAACTAGATGACTCCATGCCCAATGCTAAAGGCGACTAGAACTACTAGGTTCTTGGAAACCTCACAGGGAGGTCTCCATCCCAGTTGGAGCCAAATGTTAGCGATTAAAATGCACCAGTTTTTTGAAAGCATTGTTATCTCGCTCTCTCTATTTCACTCATTTTCCTTATTAGCCTTTGGCAAGTGTCTTAAAATTCTAGTGTCCTTATCACATTAACACTACTTGCTTAAATTATTATGTCTAAGTCTTGAGTCTTTTCATACCAAACTTAAATTTTATCCTATTGGGTTTGATGGCTTTAGCAAAACTCTAGGGACCCATGGGCCAAGCCATATGTTCACATATGTCAAGTTCTAGGTATTCACACCAAGAGTGTTCAACGCAAAAGTCTAGTGCACAGTCACATGCTCAAGCTATGAATTAAGTCTCGATTCATGTTATTAGTTGACACACAAGGTCCAAATTATTCACAAGTTGTGTCCATATATCAAAATCACGAGTCAGCAATAAATCAAAACCCAGCGCTGATCCAAACTACAGCATATTCTTATGACAAGTCGACACCTCGAGTCAGGAGTTAAAAAAAAGTCGACACATTAAACTGAGCTTACGATTCAAGCAAATAGGTTGATACACCATACCAAATTCAGTGCCGAATTTCAGATTCTATTCTCCTCATTGATCAAGTTAATGCAACTGTCAGGTGCCAGAAGTTTACAGGTGTTGTTGCTTGCTATTTTATATCAGTGTGTCAAACTACAAGCCACTCAACACGTCAAAGTTGAGCACCCCTAGTTCTATTGCATGCTATCTAATAAATATGCCATCTGTTTAAAATTTGCAAAGGAGAAGAGATCATGCTACCATGCTCTCAGCCAAGTCGACGGCAAGATGTCTTCATAGGGTTTTGACAGGGCCACGTTCATTTATTTGAGATTGTAGATGTCGGGTGCTCAGGATCTTGTTGTTCTGTTGCGGTTACGAATTTCATTCTAGGCATAGATCTTTCCTTTGATGTTTGACTGCAGAAAGTTTCAACACCCGAACGGTAAACTGTTAAGGGGTCATGTAGTGTTGTCTCCATTCAAGATGTTCAAAGTTTTCTTTACCAAGTAGACAGAGTTATTAGCAACCCATTCCTTGCAGCAGAGATCGATTTACAGTCATGTTGATGAACAGGTTCCTTGCACCAATATTAATACATGATTACATAGATGCACAATTTTGCAGGTAGAGAATGTGTGCCCAGCAGATTTGATAGGGGAACCTATTCCAGACAATGTAATTTTGAAGAATGTTATTGATTCCTTGTCACAAGAGGTCTTTGATATTGATGATACAAAGGCATGTAAAAATATAGAAATATCAGTTGTTGCTTATTCTCTGAGGATTTTCCTTACAGCGAAAACACCTTTGTATCTCTTCCTTCTGGCTTAGGCATGAACTTGAACAACTATTACTAGGTTTTTGTAATAGGTCATGACTGTGCTCACAAGTTTTTCACAAAGAAAAAACTGATGAAGGACATTGTTGGTACTTTGACCTTTTTTCCATTTATCTATTCATATGAACCATGACGCTTTAAGCACGATAGACATCATGCTAAGATAAATATGCTAGGTGAAGTACTGTCTGGCATCCTGTTTGGAGAGAGAAATATGAAACAACCAAGGTTTTGAAGATAGCATTGACAATTGGATATGGCCCCATTCATCCATGGATGTCCATTGTTCATTGATCAGGATGGCACTTCTATTTGAAAAAATTTAGGCCCAGTGAACAAAAGAGAGTGAAAATAAGCTTGGAATGTATATTTTCATTTATGGCAATTGTATGGCCAATGATAATATACAATACAGGAATTATTGGTTGGATTAAGTTTTGGTTGATGCCTTGGCTTAGTTATCATTCTGGATGAGTAATTTCACAGTGGTTCATCATACAAGCACCTCATATACCCTTCAAATCTCCAGAAAACAGGAATGCAGCCCAGGCTCAACTGGATGGAATAGTTCATTGTGACTATCCTCATTGGATCGAAATACTATGTCATAATATCAATGTACACATCCCTGCTATATGCATGGAGCTGCTACTAGTCCAAATATGCATGTCTATGCATGAGTTGCAGCTCAAGTCAAGAAATCTATGGAGGTTTCTACAGTTGGAATTCAATTAGAAGAAGACTATAGGTTTTAATGGAACTCTTCTAATTGAACTCCAACTACAAGAAGTCACTATAAAGCAGCCTTGAAGTTTTAGAGGCTAAGACAAAGCACATTTTCGAAATTTTACAGCTATCTGAAAACAGAGCTTTCACCGGCACAGGAAGCACATCTATAAACAGTTAGTCGTTGAAAATCAAAGCTTTCAACGTCTAACTAGAAAATTTCAAGGCAGAAGAGCTGGTGAAAGCGCAGAGGAAGACATAATGACATTATTTTTGCACAGATCTAAGTTTTATCATTCTAAGGGCACGAGGATTGTTTTAAAGTGAAAGTTATAATTAAGAAGATATGTTTCATGATCTGTTTCAGTTTTTCAAGCTGCCAGCAAAGTGAAAGAGATCAAGCAAATCACCTATTTCTGGCCAAGAGATTGCTTAGTTGTCAAAAGAAGATTTCAGTTGCCTTGTCATCACCTGAAGGTTGTTGATGTATCAAATATGTGTGTAGCTGTCGAAGATTTCAGATTTAGATGATGATTTGATTCTTTTATATAGAACTGTTTCCTATTTGCTTGTACTTAGTTAATATCCTATTTTCTATATTTAGTATTCCAGATCCAGTTCTTTAGGATCTAATGACTGTTTGTAAGATATAAATACCTATCTTTTGATAGAAGGGGGGTTCGATTCTGGATACAGAAATATACTATATTGTAAATAGGCTTTTCATATGATAATACAAATCACAGTTTTCTCTCTCTATTGATGTCAGAATCTCATTTTTTCTTCTGTACTTTATTTAAGTTGTTTCAGCTGCACTGTGATTGTCATCTCATCAGTCAACTCATGACTTATCTAATGTTTCTTAACATTGTTTATTAAACCCTGCATCTTGTATTTGGTTTATAAACAATGATTTCTTCACCCACCTAAAGCTATCATCTGATTATTGATCCTTGAGAGAACTGGTTCATTTGTTTCTCATTTTTACTATCTAGATACCATACTGTAATTGAGTTATCCCATTGATCCACAAATACATAAACACAAAAACAGTTTAACTTGAAGTTACCAAGCATCTTTGATTTACAACCTCAAAGAGTTTCTCGGAGTGATAACAGGAGGGACTGATAAGCTATTAATTTGGTCATGAAAAGTTGCAACACTATTCTCATGATAAAATAAATCTGAATCTAATATGACCTCTTGACTTAAAGAATTGAGAAAAGGACGAGACAAGGAAATGATGGATTGTCCATATTGCTCTTTCTTTTGGGGACCTAGATTTTGACATGAATGATGCATTTGTTCTTCAAATTTAGGGAAATCATTATGAAACTCATCATCTAAGTCTTTCTCTCTACAATCATCCCCTTCATCATCATTTCTAGAGGAATCACTTGTTGAATCTTGAATATATGATGCATACCCCTCACAACAATTCTCAAAAAGTATTTCAACTGGATAAATTTTCTTGTAATGAGAATAAAAAACATCTTGAAAGTCCTTCAAAGAGGAAATACTAGAAGCATGGAGTGTTCTATACCATTTCCTCGCATAGCCTTCCATTGAATACATGCACATTTTCATCAATATATCTTCATGATGGATGTCAAGCTATTGCATCAAAACATGAAATTCATGAACATGCTCAACAGGGTTGTCATTCTCACCTTCATAAAATCTGGGCAGCGGATCTTTCCATTCATCAATTTGAGGCACAGGATGTGGATAACCATCTATGGCTGAGAAATTTAGTGGGGCAAACCTCCTGGCCGGGATAGCCTTCATAGCCATTTGATTTGCCTCATCCCCAATGGAGTCACCAATAGATTCTGAACAATGGAGTCGCCACGGTGAATGTGCAGTCTTGAAGGTGTTCAACTTCAGTCATGATATAAAGTTGGAGCTGTGCAATGTCATTCTTCCCAGGGAGCTTTTCAATCTGCTCAAATCCACCCCCGACAATGGCGCCAAAAATGTTAGCACTGAAATTCACACTTTGACTGCTAAAGTGTAATCTCAGCACCCATCAGAATGTAAAAGATAATTTGGTTTTGAATAGGTGGATCAGCAAGATGGATAAAGAAAGGGAGAGGGAAGCAAACTGCATATCAGTAGGCTACACCAATGGGCAATGGAGTCACAAACATCCTACTCATTGAAGGCACAAAAGATGCTCAACAGAAAACAATATTATATGCTAATAGGTGGAAGAATGAAGAAGGAAAACATAAGATAGAATGTTCACTAAACAAATATCCTCTCAATTTAATGAATCAACAGATACTTGAATATAAACAATGACTAATGGGCAAAATACAACAAATCCTCTGCTGCTTAGGGATCCATAAATCATTGACAGCCTTTGATCCTCAAATTTGCAATATATTCAAATAAGAAGAAATATAAAAGAAGAGTTACAATATGAAATCACAGCTCTCATGAGTCTCCATTAGCAGTAATTCTTACAATCAAAAAATGCCCACATGCTTACAAATGAACACACACAGGAAAACTGCCTACTCCTACTCTCTCTAGCCTCTCTTGGCTCATCCATCCCCCTTCTCCAAGAGATATATCCCTCTTTAAATAGAAAATAGCATCCAAATAACCTAAGGAGGTCGAATCCCATCTCCTCCATTGGATTCTAAGCCTTGGAGATAGGTGGCAACAGTCAAAGAGACAAAAATCCAACAAACAGTTGATTTTCAAGAATTTGTTGGAAGTCATTAATAAATTGTTTCCACCTCATGCATGAGGCATTTGTTGGAGATAAATATTAGGTGCAGGTGTCCTTTGACATATAACTGATCCTTGAGAATTCATTCAAACCCTCCTTGACATGTGGCAACCTCCCAACAAGGCGAATATGAAAACCGTGACCACTACAGGAAATGAGTACGCAGCACCACTGTGCAGAGTACGGAGTGCCTACTTCTATATCCAATAAATCTCAAACCAAAACACATTTTGAAAAACTGAGAGAGGTTTTTTTTATTTGGAATGTTATGAACAAAAAACTCCTCCAGTTTTCAAAAATACATCCTCAACTTCTCATAACCCAAGTTTTAAATTAGTGACTCAAAACTGGCATAATAACTCTGCACAATTTAGCCTCTGCCAGAATATTACGCAACGCCTGTAGGTAGCACCCAACTATGTTTCTGCATGCAATTCGGTAGCATAAATCCGTGGGTTCTTTTATGCTTGAACTTGGATATTGGGAATAACTCAATATAATTTCAATTTTCCCAAAAACAAATAAAAATCCCATAACAATGGTATTCATTTGCCAAAATGAATAATGAAATGCAAATTTTGTTCTCTGTGAAATATTAGGTAGCGCCACTTATGCAATGCTGAGGCATAAACCAATCTTGTGCTAACAGGGTACTCATCTAGAGAAGAATCACCGCATGTGCGTCAAACTCATATAGTGGCTTAGAAAATTGGCAGCAGAGGTTACACTAAGTCTCCACAACAAGATGTGCAAGAATAGATCGCGCATTAAGATGGGTAAGTACAGAGATAAGGGAACCTCCCAACTTCCATGGGGTGAACAAATTAGAATAATTATTAACATGATACAATGATGAAGTGTTAGAAAATCAGAGGCTCTTAGCCCTGGATATAGAACTCAAGGAAACAAATGCAAGATGGTGGGGTGCGCACAAAGAAACAGTTAAAGACTGGTACCAATGTAAATGGTTACTGTGCATTAGGTTTGGCGCAGAACAAGGAAGCAACCAGCTACAGAAATATGACAGACAAGGGGCACCAACAAAACACTTGGAGAAGTGAAAAATGCTATGGAAAATGACACCACCAGAGGAATGGCCTCATCAGTTTGTTCACACATTAGAAGGCATCCCAACAAACTGGTATACAAAACATGAATTACACATAGGAACTACAAGTTGGGCAGTATTACATCAGAAATTTAAAGTCACTTTATCATTTGAGCATGAGAACCCCAACATAGACACAACACTTAAACAAATCAGAGGGGTGATATCCATTAAAGAACCATAAATTGAACTCATGACAGAAGAACAACAACAAAATATACAAACAGTAAAAGAACTATTATCATTCTACCACGTGCAGGAAGAAGCACCAAATGAAGATAACATGCACGATATTCGAATTGAGGAAGTTGAAGCAGAAAGAGAAATGGAAGGTCCACCTCTAGAATCAGAAGTATTTGTTGCACCGATCAAGGTGAATAAAGTCAACATTGGGATAGTTGAGAATCTCAAAATGGACAGCATTGGAGACTATTGGGATGAGAAAACAATGGAAAGTATGACAGAGTTACTGCACGAGTACAACGACATGTTCCCAACAACGGTCACAGAAATTAAAGGCATAGTAGGAGAGCTAGGGTAAATGAAGATATTGCTCAGAGATGAGGCAATACTGATCAGACAACGACCATACAGACTAAACCCCATATATAAGCAAAAAGTCAAAGCCGAAATCGATAGGATGTTGGAGGCTGGAATCATAGAACCTGTAAAGGAATATGAATGGGTAAGCCCGATGGTAGTTCAGGAGAAGAAACAAGGAGGAATAAGAATATGTGTATACTTGAGGAAGTTGAATGATGTGTGCCTACATGACTCATTCCCTACTCCTTTCACAAATGAGGTGTTGGATAATGTAGGAGGACAGGAAGCTTATTAATTCATCAACAGATTCTGAGGATACCATCAGATCAAGATAGCACCAAAAGACAAATACAAGACCAATTTTTCCATGGAATGGGGATCCTACCAGTATACAGTCATGTCATTTGGACTGAAGAATGCACCAACAATATTTTCCAGAGTAGTCATAGCTGCATTCAAAGAATTCATCCACGAGTTTCTAGAGGTATAGCTGGACGATTGGACGGTCTATAGTATATTGAAAGACCATGTAGGGGTGTTGAGGCTGATGTTAGAAAGATGCAGGAAGTGTTAGATATCATTAAATATCAATAAGTGTATCTTCGGAACACCTTTTGGGATATTATTGGGTCATATAGTATGCAAACAAGTATTGCTAGTAGATCCTACCAAGATTTCAGTAATTGTTAATCTACCACCACCAAAATTAGTCTGTCAGTTAAGAGAAACATTGGGACACACTGGATATTACAAGAAATTTATAAAGGAGTATGCGCAGATCATTGCGCCAATGGAGAAATTGCTAACAAAAGACAACAAATTTCAGTTGAATGAGGACTGTCAGCACGGATTGGACACCCTGAAAGAGAAAATGGTAACTGCACCAATACTAGTATTTCCATATTGGGAAAAGACATTCCACATACATGTAGATGCATTAGCCATAGCACTTGGAGGTATTCCGATGTAGCTAGGATCAGGAGAATTGGACCATCCTATAGCATTTGCTAGTAGACAACTATTAGAATCGGACCAAAATTACAATACCACAGAAAGAGAAGGATTAGCTATGGTCTATGTGCTTCACAAATTCAAGAATTATTTATTGGGAAAACACTTCAAAATGTTCACAGACCATTCATCTCTCAAATACCTCATCAACAAGCCAGTGTTGGGGGGAATAATTTGTAGATGGTTATTGTTGTTTCATGAATTTGACTTTGAAGTGATAGTCAAACCAGGGAAGTTGAATGTAGGACCTGATCATATGTCGAGGATCACTGATGGGGAGGAACCTATGAATCTAGAGGACATCATCTAGTACTTGAGTACAGGGATGGCGCCACAGGAATTCAACACCGTGCAGAAGAAAAATATGGTATTCAGGGATGCAAATTATCAATTGATTACAAGACACTTATATAAAATGGGAGAAGATAGCATCTTGAGAAGATGTGTGCTAGAACATGAAAGACCTAAGATTTTAGCAGAATCCCATGAGGGAATAGCAGGAGGACATTATGCAGAAAAAGTTACCATGTAGAAGGTATTGCGCGTGGGACTATGGTGGTCGAATGTTCACATGGACTCAAAGGACTACTGCTAGAAATGTGATGTATGTCATAGGGTTGGTAAACTGAATAGAAGGGATGAGATGCCCCTGAGACCACAAGTCACCTTGCAGTTATTTGACAAATGGGAAATAGGTTTTGTGGGACCAATTAACCCACCAACAAAAAGGTTAGGAGTGAGGTACATTATTACTGTGATAGAGTACTTAACAAGATGGGAAGAAGCAGCACCAGTAAAATATTGCAGTGCAGAGACAACAACACACTTCTTGTTTGATCAAGTGATCACTATATTTGGCTGCCCAAGGATTTTGACGAGTGACCAGGGCACTCACTTCATTAACAACACTATTAAGGCTATGACTGAGGAGTTTGAATTTTATCATCAAAAGAGTACACCATATCATCCTCAAGCAAATGGATCAGTGGAATCCTTTAACAAAATCGTCGAGAATGCACTGACAAAGATCTACAACGTTAATAGGGACGATTGGAACTTGAAGATACCAGCAGTACTATGGGCGTATAGGACCACATGAAAAAAATTGATAGGACAAACACCATTCAGATTGGTGTATGGACAGGAAGCAATGGTTCCATTAGAGGTTTTGGTACCTAGTCTGCGCGTAAAAACAATTAAAAACATGACAGAGCAAGGAGCAGTACAGGAAAGGCTAATTCAGTTGATGATCATGGAGGAAGATAGGATTCTAGCAGGGTTTCACAAAGAAGTATAGAAAGCAAGGGACAAATCTTGGCATGACAGACATATCAAGAGGAAAAACTTTCAAGGAGGGAGACTTAGTCTTTGTGTACGACAGTAAATCTCTTCAGCACCCAGGAAAACTCAGAATGCATTGGTTAGGACCATACGAAGTAACGAATGTCACAGATGGGGGAGTTGTACAGTTGAAGAATTTAGAAGGAACATAACTCATAGGGATGATAAATGGGAGTCGACTGAAGCTACATAGGGATAGTCAACCTCCTATCACTTGAAAAAAAAAACAAATACTAATTGAGGGGTTACCGTGTCATACATAAAAAGATAGTAACAAAGGTGTAGCGCACCGAAAAGAGAATGAGAAAGAACACTCAGAAACGATAGTGTGGCGGAGAAAGGATCAATAGTCACTAAAAGGTGGAAATAGCGGGAAGGATGAGTACGGAAAATAAGCGCCAATGGATGGCGGCTATCAAAATTGAATGACAAGAACGATTGACGGGACACCGCATTAATCGCGCCAACTGGCAACAGTAAGGGAATTCAATGGCAAGTACACAGGAAGTGTCAGTTCATTCAAAACGCAAGTTGGGTAACATCTCCAAGAAGTTTCACATGATTCCTATATAAGGTAAGCACGTGAGGGTCAGAAGGGTTATTGAGAAATTGAGAAAAGCATAGAGCGACAAAATATACGGAGTAGAGAGAGAGTTTGGAGAAGTTACAGAGCCAACTAAGCTCAGCGGAGAATACCTTTACCACCATGGCACCAACAAAGATAGGAGCATCGAGCCAGACCTACAAACAACCTCGAAGCAACATCAGAGCACCTCAGCAGCCACAAAAAAGCGAACAACAACCACCTCGGCCTCCAAAATTTGTCAACTTGGATGAAATCCCGTCACCCAATATGACACCAGGAAGCCCCACACCAGTGGTGGAGGAAACCCAACAGACAACGCTAGTGGGCATGGACATTGATATGTCAGAAGTAGGACAGATCCAACAGACCCAGGAGACAAGAAATCCTTCACGCTCTGAAAGCCCTGAAGAAGCACTGAGGGTTAATTGGACGGTCCCGAACCAGACAGAAACGGTCGTTCCAGAAAGGTCACACACAACCACGCTAGAACAGCCATAGGAGAGAAAAATAGAAGATGTCACTGGTCAGGAAGAGGAGTATGCAGAAGAGAGAATAATGGAGGTTGGAACTTCAAGTCAACCACCATAGTGCAATGGAAAGCAGCCAGTATCAAGATCATTGTGTAGGCAGGTTGCCACAGCCATAGTCTTGTCGCGCATTCTGGAAGGGGTGTGTGTCACGGCTAACCTGTTAGGCCATGTGGAGAAACTACAATACTCATACCATGATGTGACTGAAATGGACAATTTTCTGGAGTTTTCCAAGAAATTTTACCTCGATACTGTGGGTATAGGACACTTCGGTGAACCAATTAACCAACCAAAATAGTGGGCAGTCGAACTGGCCAAAACTAGGATTCTAGGCATGTTGGATATCCCTCACTTTGGAAGGGGTCAAGGCATAAGAAAATGCATCAATCAACTGATGGCAGTTACCCACGGAGGATATCTATGGGTGGAAGATCCCATCTCGATAGACCTAGAGCTCATTACATGCATTACAGGACTGCCACCACGGGGGAGACACCCAGGTAGTTCCTCGATGACAAGACAAAGGAGAAGGCACTGGACGAGGAAATGAAGAAGACCTATGCTACAGAAAGAGGGTCATGCAGACTCATAATTAAGTGCATTAGTGATGCCACAACAAGGATGGCCACAAAAATCATGGCATACAAGTTACTCAGGAACCGCCGCAAGGAGGAAGTACCTGTCGAGTTCGTCATAGCTGCAGCATAATGTGTGTAGGTCACTATTCTCAGCTAGGCCTCGTACTTGTTAAATCTATTCCTGGAAGACTGTAAGGACACGTAGGACTTGGGGAGAGAATTTCACTATTCTTGGCTCCTCGTCCTGATTGCCTTGGTCGGATGGAGGGAGCCTAAGTATACATACTTTTCTGAGAGATCCAATCATTATCATGCAATGTGATACTTATCATTGGGGAGTAATTTAGACCCCAAGAACAAAAGCGTGAATGCAGGCATGTTCGCAGGGTATTACAGGGAACTGCAAGAAAACATCGCCAACTCTTGGCGAATTATACCATAAGTGGTCGCACAATATCAGGGCATAGCCAACTTTAAAGAAACCATGCATACAGTATGGATCCAAGCACGGAAGGATCCCAAGAACCAATGGCTACAACGGTGGTACTGTGTCAAGGAGGAGGACGTAGAAATGACCATCAAGAATTAGCATGAGGACTAGAGGATTCCAGACTTGAATCAAGAGATACCCGTGAATAAGGAGACTAAGGAAGGGTAAGAAAAGACACCTACAGGAGACAAAATGACACCCAAGAAGCCGAGGATAGGTTAGAACCCAGTACAACAAAAGAAAGGGGGTGTTTCCAAGAAAGGCACCCAGGTGGGGAAGAAGAACAACACCCAGGCATCATAAGAACAGGAAAAGGAGACTAAGACAGCACAGGGGACCACATCAAGTGCTACTCAGCAGGAGCAAGCCCAAACCAAGAGACCAATTACACAAATGAGGGGTGTGCACAAGAAATCTAAGGTGCACAAGATGCCACCAGAATATATGATAACGGAGGATGACGCGGAGCTCATAGCCCAAATGGTCCAAGATCAAACAATGGACGATTTTGACGAAGCTCAGGGCCAAATGGACAGGATTCAGGATGGGTTGGAAAACATGAGGAAACTCCTCGAGTAGATTATAGAAACATAGAGGGACGACATAGTAATAGAATCAGTCCCCATGACACCACAGATAGGAGCCAAGGTTGGATCAAGCAAGCAAGACAAGATCCAGATGACAGCGCAGTCAAGCTCGACATTTCACGTTACACCCAACATGTTGTGTATGGATGAAATTGTGGGTCAGACACCCTTGAAATATTTGTCCCAAATAGAGTTTGTAATAACGTGGATACCAACCAAGACATTGTATAAACTCCAAGTCAGCATCGTGCATGAGTTACAGCCACGCGCACACATAGACGCAGTAGAACTACAGCAGACGAAGGACAACAGAGAAGAGTTGGCATTGGTGCTCAAGCAAGTCAATCTCGAGACCAAAGATGAGAAAGATTGCACGGATAGGCTCGAGAAGGGATTGGTTGTAGCCTATGATAAAATTCCAAAGAACATGCAAACAACAGAGCTCACGAAAAAGAAAAAGATTGATCATATTGTGCAGACAATCGATCAATACAGGCAGTATATCGATCACCTCCGGTCACAACTCATCCCTACCACTCCCGCGGAGGTAAAGGAGCAGAGGAAGCAAGAAGAAAAAACACATATAGAGGAAATGGAGCAACAAGTCCACGCAGCTGTCGACTTGTTCGATAAAGAAGCACAACTATGGATGAAGTTAGAGGAGGACCAACATGTTCAGGAGTAGGACCAGGAGGAGGAGAAGATAAGCATAACTATCTAGGACCTCAAGCAGAGGCAGAAGATGATGTCAATCACTGAGTGTGTCAAAGGAGCACAGGATATGAAGAAGCTTCAGGCAGAACTCATAGCCACGCAAACACAGAAGAAGGAGCACCAAGCTCAAATGGAACCTCTCCAAGAGTGGGCAGCGGAGGTCATTGCACAAGCAGAAGATGCAAAGAATAACATTGCACAGACTCAGGCAGAGTGTGCAGAGATGATAAGCGACGTGACCAAGTGAAAGTATTGGATGGACTCAAAGAAACGATCGTGCAGGACCAAACACAAGCAAAGAAACTCATAGATAAGTTGTAGGCTCTCGTAGGAGCTGTTGAAGAAGCACACAAATGTTAGGTGGCTCGGGACGAGCCAAATTTCAATGTTAGGGGCTTGTTGGATGCAGGTCGAGTCAGGAAGAAAGGCTATTTTTGGAGGATAAGCATGCAAGGAGGAAAGGACAGTTGGAAGGAAAAGATGCACGTTCAAGAGAAGCAGGCGAGGGGCGCATGCAGGGAATACCTAATGACACTAGGGTTAGGTTTTTTGTAATGTATTGTAATGGCTGGTGAGCCAAGGATATAAATAAGTAGTACTTAAGCACTAGAGAAGGGAGACATAGACACACATAGAGAGAGAGGGGGAATATAAAAAAATACACAAAGGAAGAGAGAGTTGTAAGAACTATACGAGTCGTTAAGCTAGGGAAGTAGTGAGTGACTCGATCCCGAGGGTTAGATCATAGGTTGAGGAACCTGGTGCGATCTAGTCAGCCTCATAGAGATCGAGGAGCCTGTGGAAAGGGGTGAGACCTAAGATTGTAAACACGCACAACATGATATATTTATGAACTATAATAAAAACGTGAGAGCAAGATCTTTGTGGACGTACCCAAAGAGGGGGTGAACCATGGTAACATCTATGTTATGTGAATTAATGTATGCATCTTTATGTGTGATCAATTGATGAATGTTAGATGAATGAAGTACTAGGTAGATCTGGTATTCCACATACATGAATAAGAATGATTGTTATATTTAGATATTAGACTGAATGAATAAAGAGTACAGAACACAACCACATATATTTTCGCATTCCCATGTTGCAAACACCTAAGTATTGCAGCCACCCATAGAGCTATCTCGTGTGAGACTGTGTGGTACACTCTGTGTGTTGCGTTGCCTTCTAGTCTACCAGAGGGGTCGATAGTTTTAAAGGGATTTTGTTGGGAGATTACTAAATCTGAACCAGGGTCAATCTATGATGGTAAGGTAGAATCAAAATAACCCATAAAGAATCCTTAAGATCAATGGAAGAGTAGGAAATCCAACAATCACCAATCCTCTGTGACACAAGTGCAGACTCACTTATGCCAACTCCATTCTTCTATATGATGATCTAATGTCACAATGACTTCTCTCCTTTATATAGGATTCCAATGAGTGAGTTTACGAGCCCTTCCTAAACTTAACAATTAATTAGAATATTTTAATCCTCTTTGTGGGTGTGGCACCCCCACACAAACCCACAAAGCCCATAAAATTTCCCATGAGGCCCTAGCCCCATTTCTATAATGATTTCACTGAAACGAAATTCAAATTTGGTGCCAACAAAAATTCCCACCTGCATGGCACCTTGGCATCTAGTGGGAATAGTGGGAATACCTCCTAAAGATACAAAAAATAAACATCATGTTATTACAAGCTTGAACCAAATCACATAACAACAATGAACTGAGTTTCACAACATTAATTAAATGAAATTATATAATTATCAAAACAACATAGAATTAACCAATCAATGATTCAAAGAATGTCAATCACACTACACAAATCGATGTTGGAACTATGATAATGGAAAATTAAAACTAATTCTAATGCAATAGAAAGATATCTAGGATGATACTTCTGAGTCAAAGGGGGCCATGTCTCCTCTCAGAAGTATTCCTATTTTAAAAATTACTCATGAAAACAACAATGCAGAGATTAAACGCACTTCCAATTGATTAGATTCATAAAAATAGAGTACAAGAACAGTATCATCCATGTTATTTCAATGCTACCTATTCATTTTCAACAGAGCACCTTATATAATTACCTCTGAGATTGCAAATAATTATGTCCCTCAAGTCCATGTAAAATTGACTCAAACTAGTCTATGCAATATGGATATCGACTTCAGATATTCCAACAACAACATATTACATAATTAGATAACTTGTTGTGATTTCATGACTAAAAGCATGAAATCGCAACAACTCATGTATACTAAAAGAATCAATTGTAGGTTGACCAAGGGTAGCGTTCACGTTGTTGAGATCTTTTCCAATCTAGGTGATAACTATCCATGTGTCCGTGATTCTACAAGGAACCCATATCATTGATTTAGCTAGAAGGAAAAATGCATATCCTAACCATCGAAGTGATTGCGAGACTTTTTCAACAACTACAGGAACAATCCAATGAATTCGTTAACTTAGGAAACTAAACATATTATACCTATTAAACAAGGAAGAATGCAACATTAGGAAAAGATAATTACCTTAAATTCAAAGATGCACTCTTGAGGTCAAAATAACAAAATAAGTGTTATCATATGGCAATGGGATGGGTAGGTGGCTAGGTAAATAGTCAAAATAGGGTCATACATATCCCCCATTCATGAGGAGTTTCATGTCCATATGAAAAATTGGCCTGCCTTTATTTTCAAACTTTCCAATCTTAGGTTGGGCGCCATACTTTTCGTGCTAGGGTTGGATAGTTGCCTGTGTAAACACATTAAGCCTAGAAGTTCCTAGCTATAATCTTTCAAGACTGGCTTTGATTCGTTGATTCCTCTGTTTGAATTTTTTGGCCTTCCTCTCTTTAGAAACCTTGTATTATCTTTATTCAACCTGGAGATCTCCTCTTGCATCCTAGCACTCGAATCCTTCAAAAATACATTCTCAGTTTTTATGTGTTCATCCAATATTGTTATCTCCCTGATATTTCTCTTAAAACTTCCAATCTTATTATTAATTTTGGTTGACTTGTATACACTTATAAATTCATCCACAAATAATTCTCCCAAACTTGCACCCTCGAGCAAGCTACCGGATTGAATCTCTTCAATACCCTTTTCCTTCTCATAAGTGTCATGCATTTTAAGAGGGTTCTTTCATTGTTATTAAATAACTATGGTCTCTCTATAAAATTTTGAGTGTTTCCTTTTAGGATGGGTTTCAAATATTACCTATTTTTCCACCATTTTTTGCATTTGGATCGAGCCCTCCACTAATTTAGCATCTCGACTCATTTTCAACCTAGGTAGAGGAGGAATCACCAAAACCTCCCTAGTCCTTTTCTTCGTCTACTTCTTAAGGGTTGATATGAATTGAATGTCCTCATCTTATTTCTTGAGTTTGGGGTCGACCATGAGCCCCACCTTCATACCTGAATCATTTACCATTTCTTCATACTTCTCCTCAAGTTCCCCCACTTCATCGGGCTCTACTTCACCCTCTTTAGACATGTCTTCCATTTCTTCATACTTTGCCTCCATCCCTTCAGGTTATATCTCTTTCTTAGCTTCTTAGAGTTTCCCATACTAGTTTCGGATCAATAAATCCTCCCAATTATTGTTTCTCCTTTGTAATTCCTCCACAACCAACAACTTCACCAAACTGTGATGATGCAAATTCCACTCCATGGTATCGGTATAAAACTTTCTTTGCGTGGTGGCTTCCATTTTAGTCAATGAATTCCACAAAATTAAGGTAGATTAATGATCCAGGTGGATATCAGTGGCCACCCACCATTTCTATCTGGCTCAAAACAGCTTTCTAGCATTTTTGATAATTTACTATTTTTAGCAGTTTTTTGGGTCCTGAACTTCCGGAGCCGTTTTGAGGCCCTAAACGACGTTTTTTGGGGTATGTTGCAATTACAAAATTTAATCACGAAATTTTGTGCCACTGTTGTAGTCCTCGGATATATCTTTCCAATGGGCTATCATACGACTAAAACGAAGATCGTATGCAAAAGTTACGACCCCGGGAAGTTGATGTACTGACTTACCCAAATGGGGCCCACATGACTTTTGGCGCTTCATCTCCTACGGTTAGGTTTTTGGATGTTTAGGAAACTCTTGTTTATTTTAAAAATGCCTTGAGAGCCTCATTGTAATCATATTCTTGCGAATGAGCATAGTCGTCACATCTCTTCTCAGAGATAAGCCGCCACCATTCCAGCAAGCTTGTTTCCGCTGCATTTTACAGTTTCCAGCTTATTTCTTTATTGAATAGAAAACCAATTTTACTGTATCTCTGTTCTTTTGTGTTAAGCACCTGTTAATATTCTGTATTCATTTCATTCTGCTCATAAAATATGGATCAGTGGTATCAAAGCGGTCTGCTCCTTGTCATCTTAATGCATGTCCCCAACGAGGTCGGAGTACAAAGACTTGGGTCTCAAGCTTGTTTCTCTTGAGGAAAAAAGATCTTGCACGCCCAAGTGACCTCTCATGGAAGGAGAAAAGAAAGATGATAGGACAGGAGATCCTTTCAAACTATTAATTGAGGAATCCCTCACACAACAGAGGAACGAGATGATGGATAGTTTCGCGCAAATCCTTCGGCGGCTACCAACAAGCGAAACATCTTCGAAAGGAGGCGTCGCCCCTGTCAAGGTAAAAATAAACTTCAATATTCCTATATTTGAAGGTCAGATAGATGCAGATGTTGTAGACAAGTGGTTGAATCTACTAGAAGGGTATTTTTTTGTCCATAACTTTTCAAATAAAGAAAAGATTACTTT
Organism: Picea sitchensis; assembly: GCA_010110895.2. NCBI lineage: Eukaryota > Viridiplantae > Streptophyta > Pinopsida > Pinales > Pinaceae > Picea > Picea sitchensis. The sequence continues at coordinate 201,968 of SNQJ01S0003642.1, forward strand.
TGCACTCCTCAAAGTTGTTCCCCATGTCAAATATTGGTGGGAAACATTCTGTGAGAAAAAGGAAACAAAGGAACCCTCATTATTTTCAGTCACGGCCACCTGGGAATCCTTCAAGGCTGTTATTAAGGAACAATACTACCTTGTCAAAAGTTATGATGACATGTATACCAAATGAACCACACTGCGGCAAGAAAGAGACCAAGCAGTGCCAAATTTCACAAATATCTTCCATACCTTGCGCACCAAGCTGGGTATCAAAGATTCGGAGCGACATCTGGTGCTCAATTATCGCGGTGCTCTGCATAGATACATCCAGACCGAAATGGAATTTCTGGACATCTCATCCTTGGGCGCAACCTACAGATATACCGTCAAAATCGAGCAGTATCTCAAACAAAAGACACGGCTATTTAGGTCTAGGAACCCCTCCCAACAAAAGCCAGGAAAGGGCAGACCCAACCCACAGAACAAAGGACAGAGAAAATATGGATAGTATCAAGACAACTAGTCCAAGCCACAAGCAAAGAAGGACACCGGAAAGACAAAGAAAGACACCGGGAAGTGGTGTGACTTCCATAAGAGCCCTTGGCATAACACTGTTGACTATTGCTTAAAGAAGTCGTTGGTGGCCGAAGTGAAAGCCTCTAAATCAGATGTGGATTCTAACTCTGAGCCAGAACCAGAAAGGGGAAGACAGATCATTGACATGGAACCTAGTGCCACTGTTGCTACCACCAAGCTCCAGCCTGGTGAACCAGACGAGCCAAAAGGAGAGTGCCTCTTCTATTCACAAATGTGGGTAAAAGGCACCCCGTTGCACTTCATCGTTGATAGCGGTAGCTAGAAGAACCTCATCTTAGCAGAGGTCATCAAGTGACTGGACCTAACAACAACAACACACCCACAACCCTACACCATTGGATGGTTTCGCCAAGGAAGCGATCTCCGCGTCAGCCAACAGTCTCGACTGTCGTACGACATCAAGCCCTTCAAAGACAAGGTATTGTGTGATTTTGCTCCTCTCAAAGTTTGTGATGTTATTTTGGGCCAAACTTATTTATGGAAACATCATGTTGTATATGAGTCTAGGCCTCATAGTGTTATTATTACTTTGAACAGGAAATTATACAGGATACCTGAGGCAGTCCCACCTAGTGTTATTTTCTTGATCTCTGCTAAGAAATGCAGGAAGGTCATCTCTCAGACGGGGAAGTTTGTCTTCTTCATGATTCGCTCTCAGAATAAGCGAAAGATTACAGCCATATCTAGGGTCTCTACGGTCGACCTCTCCACACAGCAGAAGAAAGTAGATAAGGTCATGGAAGAATAATCAGATATCTTCTCCTCACCTACAGGGTTACCTCTACACTGCCAGATCAAGCACCCCATCGGTCTGACCCCCGGCACACCACTGCCCAATGGGCTAGTCTATCATCTCTCTTTGTTAGAGAATGAGGAGATCAAGCGACAGATCTAAGAACTACTCTACAAGGGGCACATCCGTCCCAACTCATCACCTTGTGGGAGCCCAATCGTGTTGGTACAGAAGAAAGATGGAACCTGACGACTTTGTATTGATTACTAGGCTCTAAATAAAATCACAGTCAGAAATCGGTACCTGATTCCCCAAATCGACGACCTCCTTGATCAACTTATAGGGGCCAAATACTTCAGTAAGATTGATCTAAAGTTTGGCTACCACCAGGTCCCGATAAAATAGACAGATGTATGGAACACTGCCTTCAAGTCAAAGGAAGGCCTTTTTGAATGGTTGGTCATGCCCTTTGGTTTGACAAATGCTCCAGCCACTTTCATGAGGATGATGGACGATATCCTACAACCATTCACCAATACTTTTGTAGTGGTTTATCTGGATAACATTCTAATTTACAGCAAAACTTGGGTCGAACACTTGTAGCATATTCAACAGGTTCTACACACCCTATGGTAGCACAAGCTATACGCCAACTTGGAAAAATGCTACTTCGACATGGACAGGGTCCATTACCTGGACTACATCATTGATCAACATGGCATACATGTGGATAAAGCCAAGATCCAAGTCATTCATGACTGGCCAGCCCCAACCACACTCACTGAGCTTCGGAGATTCTTGGGCCTTGCCAATTTCTACCGCAGGTTCATGCTGGGATTCTCCCATATTGCATGGGCCCTCAGCCAAATAAACAGTGGTGGTGGTAAGGCAAAATTTGCGTGGGGTCGGTCCCAACAACAAGTGTTCGATGATTTGAAGAAGCACTTGTGCTCAACCCCGGTACTTTCACTACCAGACCTGCAACATCCCTTTGAGATCGAGACATATGCTTCAAACTATGTTGTGGGTGTCATTCTAACTCAACACGGCCACCCCGTGGCCTATCATAGTGAGACACTATCAGATAATGTTCGTAAGTACCCTACTTATGACAAAGAAATGTACTCCATTGTGCAAGCCTGTTTCCAGTGGAGACATTACATTCTTGGGAAGGAGACAGTCATCCACACTAATCATAAGCCACTACAGTTCATGCAGACACAGGGAAAATTGTAGAATGACCGCCATCAAAAGTGGTCCACATACTTGCAGCAATTCCACCTCAATATTAAGTATAAACCAGGAAGCACCAATCATGTCATTGATTTCCTCAGTAAACCACCAGTTGCATCACTCACCACAGTGCTAGACTGTTGCAGCCATTAGACCTCTGGATGGCCCCAACTCTATGAGACAAACCCTGACTTCGCCACCACCTACCAAATGTTGGGTACAAACGCAGTTGTCGATAATTTCCATCTTCAGGATGGGTTGTTGTGTCGTCTGGGCCATATCTGTGTTCCATCAAGCGAGCAAGTGAAGTTGATCTGGGAAGCCCACTACAGTCGGGTGGCAGGACACTTTGGTGTCGAAAAGACAGTGGCAATGCTACTAAAACATTTCTACTGGCCGAAACTTTGACAGGAGGTCAGTAAGTATATCAGGTCCTGCACTGCCTGTGCTATTGCCAAACCGACCACTAAGAAATAGGGCATGTACACCCCTCTTCCTACTCCCGACAGGCCATGGGAATCCATCTCAATGGACTACATGTCGGGGCTCCCATCCACAAAGAGGGGAAATGGCTGTGTTTTTGTGGTTGTTGATCTCTTTTCTAAGATGGCAATTCTGGTTGCCTGCAAGAAAAGCATCACAGCAGAAGCCACTGCCAAGCTCTTCTTTGAACGAGTCAAGGTACATTTTGGAATCCCACAAACCATTGTCTCAGATCGGGATAGTTGATTTCTCATCACATTCTGGTTGAGCCTCTGGTCATTTCTAGACACCAAGCTCACCAAATCCACGGCCTTCCACCCCCAGACAAATGGCCAAACCGAGGTTGTAAATCGAATGATTGTGCATATATTTCTCATGTATAATTCAAAGCACCCCTGCACATGGGATGAGATCCTTCCCTATATCCAACATAACTACAATTGAGCCCTGCATATCTCAACCGGCCATAGCCCCTTTCAGGTGGGGTTGGGATTCCAACCAATGGGTCCCATAGATGTTGCACTTCCCCTTGCGGTCACCTCGACCGACTCATCTCCTGCTCCAACTGAAGCTGACAAAGCCACCCGGTTCATTGAGCGGATCCAGCACATCCGCCAACAAGTTCAGGATATCCTACAGAAGTCTAATGACAAGTACAAACAATTCCATGATCATCATCAGATGCCACATAAGTTTCAGGTGGGCGACAAAGTTTGGTTGCACTTGCAGAAAGAACGCCTTACAGGACCCCATCAGAAGCTTCTCCCACTCCATTATGGGTCATACACTATCACCAAGGCTGTGGGAGATAATGCTTTTGAGCTCAACATTCCTCCTTTCCTTGGCTTTCACCCAGTGTTCAATGTGGACCTCCTTCGGCCTTATTTCCCACCATTATTGGATACCTCAGACGCAGCAGAACAACTGACACCAACAGAGCCCAACCCCGACTGCATACAACAGGAATCCAGTGATTGGATTGTGGACACACAGATCAAGTTCACTCGACAACAAAGGATCCATCTTTATTGAATCGTCAAAGAATGGTAGCTCCTGCACCAAGGCAAGTGGCTCACTCGGGGCCAAATTCAGCAGAAATTTCCTCATCTGATGGGGAAACTCAACACAATGGAGACCATTTCTTCCTAAGGAGGGAGGATTGATCTAGGTGGATATCTATGGCCACCCACCTTTTCCATTTGGCTCAAAACATCTTTCTAGCATTTTTGATAATTTACTATTTTTAGCAGTTTTTTGGGTCCTGAACTTCCAGAGTCGTTTTGAGGCCCTAAACGACGTTTTTTGGGGTATGTTGCGGTCGAAAATATTCATGATGAAATTTTGCACAATTTTTGTATTCCTCGGATAGATCTTTCCAATGGGCTATCATATGCCTAAAACGAAGATCGTATGCAAAAGTTACGACCCCGGGAAGTTGATGTACTGACTTACCCAAACGGGGCCCACATGACTTTCGGCGCTTCATCTCCTAGGGTTAGGTTTTTGGATATTTAGGAAACTCTTGTTTATTCTAAAAATGCCTTGAGAGCCTCATTGTAATCATCTTCTTGCGAATGAGCGCAACCGTCACATCTCTTCTCAGAGATAAGCCGCCACCATTCCAGCAAGCTTGTTTCCGCTGCATTTTACAGTTTCCAGCTTATTTCTTTATTGAATAGAAAACCAGTTTTACTGTATCTATGTTATTTTGTGTTAAGAACCTGTTAATAATCTGTATTCATTTTGTTCTGCTCATAGAATCCAGATCAATTAAGCTTCTCCACCTTTAATTGTAGTAGGATTTGGATATTATAGAGAAACATTAAACTAAAGCATCCCTCGCATGTGATATACTTCTATAATACAATAAGAAGGTTCCTATACCTCCTCTTCAGTAGGAAATGTGTTGTCCCTTTTGACCATTCCATTTTCACGCTAGTAGACTTTAAAAATGGACCCCGATTTTATTTCTTGACATGTCTATTTTTAAACCATTACTCTCCCTCCCGAGGAAGATCTATCTCCTACGCAATAGACTCATACAAAACTATGAGTTCCATATCTCCAATAATGGCCTTCGTCCCATCAAACCCTAACACAAATTCTCTGGTAGCCTTTGTGTTGTGCCTGCTATACTTCAGGAAGAAAGGGATCCAACCCACCTTATTTATTTTCCTTTTGCACTTAGGGTAAGCTTCCAATAACTCTGTCTCATCAAGTTTGATTATGAGCACATTCCTCATTTTTCTTCTTGGTGGGTTGAGTTGTCAATACAAGTTCAGTTTATGAGGAAGGTTTTCACAATATGGAAATCAATGATGATTATGACATCTAATAGTAATTTTGATCATGACGATGAAATCATCATGATCTAGTTTAACACATTTCATAAGGTAGTGATTTATGGAATGAACATTGAAATGACGGTAATTCGGTTGATGGGTGGTGCAATGATTCTGAATTAAGGTGATGAAAAGAGTGGTCAATTCAGTGCATGTGCGGTGGTTCAGGCAGACGGGGTCATTGTTTTAGTGCGTTGAATTAAGGTTGCCACAACATTACAATTCCAAGTTTAATAAGGAAAAATGAATGTTAATACCTTACCCAATCCTGATCACCTCGAATTACCTTGATACCTTACCGAATCATACTTTCTATAGAACTTTGTTGATGCATGTATGGTCCCAGAGCTATGTTTTTCAACCAAAATCAGAATTTTACATTATGGACTATTATAAATAAAAATGAATATGTATATATCTCTAGTGATCAACTTGTACTCTCTAAATCATGTTTCTTTGATGTGGTTCATGAGTAGAGGATTTAATCAAAGAAGATATCCTATAAACTCCTTTATTAAAAAATAATGAAGCAAGTGCAAAAAGCTATAACCATTGTATACAATTATCCTTGAAAATAAAATTCTATTGAAACATGAACATGAACAAGAACAAGAATAGGAAAAGAAACAAATGTTATAGGAAACTGATTGTTGCATGTTGTCGTGGTTGAACTGATGTAAGAATATTAATCCTCACGCCTTGTCTATACATTCCCTTCTATGAAAATAGATTTCCCGAAGTCAAACATGGAGAGGAATCATTGGATTATCGGCCACTGATGGTTGTCATTAACCAACATGAGATGAATCACCTATAATGTTGATGAGCATCAAGGTACTTCAATGCATCCTACAAGGCACAAATAGATGTGTTGATGTTGAGTGACTTACATGATCTTATAGTTAGGAGGCATTGATGAATTCCCTTTGTTTTCAATGAGAGAACTTGTCATTGAGGCATACAAGTTCCAAGGCATTGTCATAATCCCTGATCTCAAAGCCCATATAAGGAGATGGCGTCGATGAGATTGAAATTATTGAAAGAGGGCCTTGATAAATCCTCAATCATCCAGTGTGAGAACAATCAAAATGATTTGAGAACTTGCAAAAAGTAAACCACCTTGAGATGCATTGCAATTGGGAGCCCCACTAGCCAGAAGTCTCGTTTTCAAGTGAGGTTCTGGCACAACTGTGCCATATTTTATGATTTTCACAAATGAACGATTTTTTATTTAATTTTTATTTAATTTTATTTATTTCAATTTCCCTATTCCCGTTCTTATTTAAAATTTAAAAAATAACTAAGAAGAGGAAGGATGGGGGGAAACCCCCTCTCCTACCATTTTCATTTCTTCTTGCTTCATGATATTCTGAACAAACTCTCCCTTAGACTTGGGATTTTGATATAGCTTGAGCCTATGCCCATTAACCAAGATGGATACTCCCTTTTCATATATATTTTGAATTTTAACGGATCCATTATTGAAGTCATATTCAATCTCATAGGGATCAATCCATCGGGTGTTGAATTTTCCTTTGAAGTCCTTAAATTTGGAGTTGAACAAAAGTGTCAGTACCCTGCCTTGAAAAGTTTCTTCTTAATGAGATTTCCATTCCATATTTCCCTCTCATGTTGGATGAGATATGTATGTTGAAAGGATTGCTAACATATCTCATCCAACTCATTGAGTTGGAAAATTATTTCCTTCTATGCTTTGGTCAGATCCATCCCCAATTCTTCTATCATTCTAAAAGTTTTAATCTGAAATTCGATGGGAAGAAAGACCTATTTCTCATACACCAATTCATAGGGGGAGAAACCAGCGGTTCTCCTCCATGTCATCATGTAGGCCCATAAGGCCTCTGGAAATATTTTTGACCAATCCTTCTTATGTAGTTCTACCTTTTTTTTCAATATTCATTCCAGAACCTTATTTTTTGATTCCACCTTCCCATTCGCTTGGGGGTGGTATGAAGAAGATTTCCTATTCTTGATGTGGTACTTTTGAGTAATTGCTTGGACCAATTTAGATGTAAATTGGGTCCCCTAGTCTATCACACTATATCGAGGTACCTCAAAGTGAGTAATGATGTCTTCGAACAGGAAATATACCACTAATTTTTTTGTTGCCTTGAATAAATTCTTTGCTTCCACCCACCCTTTTGAGCCTACGAAATCCAAGGCCCATTTTTCAAAAGGTCCTATAATAACTTATGACTAGAGTGGCATCCTTTCTATTGGAACAGGATGTCCCATCCTTTGGCATCCATCACATCCTTAGAAATGGTTTTTGGCATCTCAAAAGAGGGTAGGCCAGTAGTATCCCAAATGGATAACCTTGTAGCATGTTCTTTTTTCTTCAAATTCCACCCCACAAGGCTCGTCATGACATGCTTTCAGGATGTCATACATTTCATCCTCCATCACATACATGTGAATAACCATGCCAAGACCAATGTAAAAGAGATCTCCCTTAATCCAGGAGTATGGATCACTCATTTTAAAAACCCTTTCTTTTCCTTAAATGAAAAATGAGGTGGAATATTTCCTATAGTAAGACAATTTTCTATGTTTTTGAACCACCATGAGTTAGTAGATATAGCAAATAAATTTTCATCTAGAAAATTTTCAAAAATGAGAACATTCTCACCTTTATTATCAAGCGTAGAAGGGAAATTTTTTGCCTAATTCTCCTTGCCCAGTCTGTCCATGATAGTAATATCAAATTCCTACAACATAAAAAAAACATCTGGTGATCTTGCTATTTGTAATAGGTTTGTTCATCAAATACTTAATGGTTGAATGATTGGTATTAATAAAAACTTCATACCCTGTAATATAATGACTAAATTTGTTAATTGCATAAACTACTGCAAGGAACTCTTTTTCCATCACGGTGTAATTAAGTTCAGTTGGAGCTAAATTCTTACTTATTAAATAGATAGCATGAGTTAAGATATTTTCCTTTTGACCCAACACAACACCTATAGCTAAATCTGATGAATCGATTGAGATGTGGAAAGGGAGGGTCCAATTTGGACCTCTCAATACTGGGGATGAGGAGATATTTTTCTTAATTACATCAAAGGTAGATTGACACTCATCATTCCAACATAATTCTCTGTCTTTTGCAAGAAATTCGAATAGGGGAAGGGATGTCTTCGTAAAATTCTCCATGAATCACCTATAGTATCTGCGTGGCCTAAGAAGCTTCATACTCCCTTTTTGTTAGTTGGATGTGGCATATTGACAATCACTTTTATTCTTACAAAAGACACATGGTGACCCATTACAATTCCTGGTGTCGTTATCTTAAAACACTTCTCATGTTAAGAACCAAAGAACTAAATACAAAAGCACCACAATAGATATAGAAGACCAATATGAAAAATATCTTTTATTACTATCAAACCCTTGAGGTAGGGCAACACCATACAATGGATCCTATTATGGAAGGAATTCTCTCATGTTCACTTGCCTCTTCGAGGGGGCATCCTCCTATTGAGCTACCGCTCCAAATACAATAATTCTCTTCATATCCCATTACATTGCTTGAACCCCTTTATATAGTGCTACCATCACCTAAGAACATTCTAGAGGAGGAATATTCTAGAAGTAGAACCTTCTAAGAATTTCTCTTACAATTATTATATCTAACTACCCATTTATTATATCTAACTACCATAGTGGTCCTTATTTAATAATATAGTGGACCTAGTCCACCTTACATTGAATGACCTCCATTATTATCATTATGGACCCTATGGGCCCCCCCACTACCTCTCTAGCTAATATACTTCACCAAGAATAAACCATAAACCATTCACCATAACATGAACACAAGAATATAGAGAAAACCCTTGAGGTAGGGTAACACCATATATTATTCCTTAAGCAAGGAATGCACTCCTCAAGCAACACTTGTTTGTTACAATGACAATAGTCTTCACTATGTTTCATTATATTGCTTACACTTCTTTATATAGCTCTCTTTGTCTCCTAGGAACCTTCTAGAGATACTTTTCACATTTATTACATTTAACTACCATAGTGGGCCTTTATTAATATAGTGGACCTAGTCCACCTTACATTGAATGACCACATTCTCATATATTAAATGGATTTCACTAATAATACATAAATACATTCCCATTGGGTACCTCCCTAGGTACCCCATATTGCGTCCTTAGGTATACTACATTCCATCCCCCTTCACATGTTTCGTCCTCGAAATATGAGAAGAAACCATACAATATAATCGGCTAAGCAATGTAGCCAACTGGTACCAAGTACGACCATCCATCCATCCCAATGCAAGTCGAACATGATGTCCATTTGTTGCCTTTCCAACCTGATATTTCTTTTCATCATGTCGGGGCTGCCATGGGATTGTTCCTATAGCCTGAGCTCTTCCTGTAGTGTTGGTAGTCCTCCATACACCTCTTGATCGGTTTCCTATCTGGTGCCTTGTTGGTGCATAAATGTGTTGATGCACACACCCTTGCCTTGATAAATGTTGTGTCTCTATATGATGTGGATGGTGATATACAACAAATGTAGGAATCTGTTCTTTTTTCTTCAAATCTGCAACACTTTGTGCCTTTGAGTCAATGACCTCCTTAGCTTCACGATTTATGTCTTTCTTGAAGTTTTGTGTCATCTCCTTCTGTAGACACTGCCTCTGATTCAACTTCAGACTGGGAAATAACTTCTTTTCTAGCTTCCATGGGTCCATCTTTCTTACTAAGAGACGCATCCTACAATGTGATTTTATTTTTCTTGTACCACAACTTTAAAAAAAAAAATTGCACATTAATATTAATGGTACCCACTGATTCTATCCAAGGATATCCCAAAACAATATCCACTTCATCCATATTCATAGCATAAAAATTTGAATGCAACACATATTTATCCATGTTAATCTTCAAATATTTAAAAAGTTGAACATTTTCACCCTCAACCTATGTGCTTTGAATATTCTTTACTGGAACTTGCAATCTATTAACCAACTGAACATTAATAAAATTATGCATACAACTAGGGTTAATAGAAACAATGACATTTTCTTTATGAATACAACCATGAACCTGTAATATAGATTTGTCATGTGAAAATAAACCCTTGGTTCTCTCTGTATCCTTATTTTTTCCATGAGACCACCTATCTAACAATATTTTTTCAAATTCTCCATTGGAGAGTGTCCTCATCTCCTTATAATCAAGCGATTTTCACCAAATGGAAGCATCACCTTGTAATTTGATATCTACCAAATGGGGCCAATTCTCTTCCCATGCTAACTTTCTTTATTTAATGAATGATTCAATACTAGGGCCATCACTTTTCCCTATAAAATACATCTTTCTATGAAAAACCCCAAAAATAGAACAAGGGTTTAAAAAACAATTATTGCAAAAAATTGCGGCATTTTCCATAAAAAACCTGAAAATTTGTTGAATTTAAAATGCTCATAACTTTACTTCCTGGACTCCGTTTCGGTTGATTTGTTTTTTTTAAATTGGGTATTTTTCTGAGAGAAATTCAAATACCCAATTTTTTTTTCCAAATTCAGCTCCTAAAGCTTCAGATCTGAACCTGAAGTGCGTCACCCTCTTTTTCTTCCCTAGAAAAATTCTACAAAATGAGAAAAAACTTCTTCCCTTCTTTGGCCAAGGAAAGTGCTCTGATACCAATTGTTAAGAACCAAAGAACTGAATACAAAATATCACAATAGATCCAAATATATCTG